>VMDO01012590.1:0-61596 GCA_007922755.1 Pedetes capensis | reverse complement strand
CATTGAATGCATAGATCCATTTGGGGAGTATTTCCATCACAACAGTATTAAATCTACCAACACAGCATGTTTTTTTCTATTAATATGTGTTTTCTCTATTTTCAAACAATGTTCATAATTTTAGTGTGCAAGTCTTACATATTTATCTCTTTTGCAGGTACATGATTCTTACTTTGTAAATTTTAAATAATAAACTTTAAGTATCAGCAATTAGAGGTAATGACTTTAGCATCCTATTTTTTCTGTTTCTTCTTTTCCCCTTCAAACTTTTGCTACTGGTGTCTTTCCAACATTACTGCGGTAAATTGTACACACACACACTCACATACACACACACACACAAACACACAATGTTCTGTTAGCCTAACCACACATTCGTTTCTGCAGTTAAGGCCATGTAATGCACACAGAAGGCATTTCTCAATGTGATACAATATTTTCTTTTAAAACCATATTCCCTGGCATTTTGAATGCTCAAGACTATTTGCACTTTAATACTTTGTAGAATGGTTTTGCTAATGAAAATAAATCAGGCACAGTGACTTATACCTGTAATCCCAGCACTCTGGAGGCTAAAGCAAGAGAATCACATCGCAAGTTCCTGGCCAGCCTGAGCTACAGAGTGAGACCCTGCATCAAAGAATACCAAAGAATAAAGAAAAAAGGAGAGAACATCTTTCATCTCACTTTTTTTGGAAAGTCTTTAATGAGGATATTCTGCTATTAAATGTAGCTGCTGAAATCTCAGCATATGTGAGGAGGAAGAGGATCAGTGGAAGGAGGAGGGGAGACATGAGAGGGTAATGGGGGAGATGAGCACAAGCAGTGTACAATAGTGTGTTTGTATGGAAATGTCATAACAAAACATAAATTTGCATACTAACAAGAAAATTACTAATAAAACAAAAAATGTTAAAAGAGAGAAAAGAAAAAAGAAAAGAAAAGAGAAATAAAAAGAAATGAAATGTAAAGAAAAGAGAAAAGAAAATTCTGAAACTCTACCTGAATATTTCCTCAGATACATGCTTGGATCTTTTGGCTTGACTGCCCAGAGTATTATTTATATTTGCAGTTCAAAAGCTTTCAACAGTACATAGGTTAGTATTGAAAGTTGTAGGACTATTTTCCACAGGACATGGAGTGTCATTTCCATATATATTCAAATGTGCTGATTTTAGGGGGAAAAATCCTTAGATTATAATTTTTTAATCTAAATGTTCTTTATGTTAATGTTACTTATTAAAATTTAATTGACATTATAACCTGACAAAACAACATACACTTCTTATTTTGTAGTTTGAATTTACAAGTGTGTAAATTCTATATACAGAAAGAATTCACATAGAGTTTAATATTTGCCTGTGCTTAAGTAAAATTACAATTAAAAAAATTGAGGCCATAAACTGTTTCATTACTCTGGGCTTCTTTGAGGTCTCCAATTATATTTATTTTATATCTCTTTTATCTATTATTTAGATAATTATCCTCTCTAAATTGTTGAGTCCTCTCATTGTTTAAATTTAGTTTTACTTGGCTTTCTCATTTATAATTTTCATGATCATTATGTATCTTCCAATGTATTTTACTCCTGTTTGTGCTCCTTTCGGCCATGACCTATTACTAATGACTATATTTTTTTATTTCTAATGTTCAATTTTCTTAGTTACTTATTCTCCCATTTTTTCAGATATTTAAGTCCTTAAGAATCTAAAATATGCTACTCTTATAGTCTAAATCTCATAAAGTCTATCAAAATTTTTTGAGCAGTCTAATTCCACTGCCCACTGGTTCTTACACATGGTTAACTATTTCTGTCTGTGTTTGTATTTTGGAGGTTATGAGCTCTTCCTTGGTGACACTTTATTAATGGGAACTCAATGTGGCCTGCTTTATGTGATTTTACACCTTCTCATCAAGCACTCCATACATATTATCTTAAAAATATTTTTTATGTCAACTAAAAATGTATGCATGTACTGGGGCATGTCACAGTTAAAATTATTTGAGAAATTTGTTTTCTTCTATGAAAAAAGAAATTCTGTCCTATGCTGGTGTACCCAAGATATAGTCCTTTGTTGTTGTTGTTGTTAGGTGCCGTCAAGTCAGTATCCGACTCGAGTCAGTATCCGACTCATAGCGACCCTCACAGGGTTTTCAATGGCTGACTGTTTCGGGATTGCCTTGGGAGTGGGTTGCCAGGCCCTTCTCCCATTTTTGCGGTGCTGGGAATTGAACTCGGGACCTCAGCGACTGCAGCGCAGCACTCTACCAGCTGAGCCAAATCCCAGCCCCAAGATATAGTCCTTAGTGGGCTTAAATCTTCAGGATCTCTGAGTTTAAATTTCCCACCTCGCACAACCTGTTTTTTTTTTTTACTATTAAGACCATGAACCTTAATTAGTGAAACCAGCATCCATCTCTAGGGCAGCCACAACCTCAATTTATGCTTATTTCTCTAGTTTTCAGCATCCCTACCCACCTCCATTTTGGATTTCTACTGATTTCCCTTAATTTCTTAGAGCTCAGTTATACATTTAGGTCAATTTGTAAAGCATGTTGAAGATATTTTATACTATGAAAGTTTTTTTTTTTTCTATTTAGACAGATAAAAGTCCAGTCATTATAGATTTTGTTAAGCTGTGAAATTCTCTTAATATTTTACTTAGAATACTTTGCTTAGAATTTACTAATAATTTACTTAAATTCTAAGTGAAATAGATCAAAATTTTTCTATATTTTAATTTGGCTTTGTAGCCAAGGCTATAGTAGCTTATAAATGAATTAAGTGGCTTTCATTTTCTTTTTTCTATTTTCTAGAAAATAATCTGTATAGTTTTGAGATCCTTTATTACTCAGATTTTTAGCAAAATACTCCTATCAAGTATTATGGGTCTGAGACTTTCCTGGGGGGACCACATCATTGAACTCCACTGTTCCTCTTTTAAGGACTTTTCCTCTTAATATCAACTTTGGCATTTTCAGAAATTATCCACTTCATCTATTCTTTCAACTGTATCCATATACTTCTAATTTCTTCTTAATATTTTTATTTTAAGTACTTCCCTATCTGTAATTATTTGTCTTTATTTTTGTCTTCTTTATTCTCTCTTCTAATCTGTCTGAATCAGTCTTGTTAGTGGTTTGTCTCTCACAAGTCTCAACCAGCTCTTGATTTTGTTCTCTACTGGAGGACTTTAGATACAGAATAATAAAGTTAATGTCTTCCAGGTATGTTCATTATAAAGATGTCTTCTACAGCTATAAATTTAAAATGTCATAAGGCAAATTAAGAAAGTGTTTACATATATATAGTGCTCAGTACCAATGAGGTTTCCTTCCTATTGTGATCAGTATTTTAATTTGTCTAGCTACTTTAAATCTACCTACGTGAAAAATGATATCATCTCTATTATTCACTCTTATGATAAACAGACCACAGTTCTGTTTGGATGTGGTTTGGTCATGCCCCCTATATGTTTGTGTGATAGAAGCTTGATCCCTACTGTGGCAATGCTGAGAAGACATGTCAAGAGGCAGGGCCTTATGGGAGGTATTTCTGTCATTGGGGCATCACCCTCAGAAGAAGTTAATGTAGTTCTCATGAGACTCCAATTAGTTCCCAAAAGAGTGAGTCATTATAAAGAGTGCCATTAGCCCCTGAATGTCTCTGGTTTTCTGTCTCACAATGTGATCTCTCCCTCTCACATGATTCCCACTGTGATGCCATTTATCATGCTATTGTGCAGTTAAGGAGGTTCTTGCCAGAGGCTAACAATAATCGTACCCCTTGATCTTGGACTTTCAGCCTCTAAAACTGTCAGCTAAATAAACTTCTTTGCTTCATATATTACCAAGCCTCAGATATTTTGCTATAGCAACAGAAAACAATCTAATACACTTCTGTTGTTGTTGCTGCTAGGTGCCATCAAGTCAGTATCTGACTCATAACGACCTTACATACAACAGGGGAAACACTATTGTCAGTGCTTCTCTACTGTTCATAGGGTTTTCAATGGAAGATTGATTTTTGGGAGGGGGTTGCTGGGTCCTTCTCCCAATACACTTCTATAGCACTCAAAATATGACTTTCCCATGCACCATAGATGTTCCCAGAGTCATCACATCATGACAAATAGCATTCTCCATAATATATAAATCATGTCCTCTAAGAACCCAAAAGCATCATTTCTTTCTGCACCCCCAATCACCTTTTTTTTGTGAGACAAAGTCTCACTAAGTTGTGCAGACTGCCTCTGGCCCTGAACTTGCGAATCTCCTGCCTCATCCTCCCAAGTTGCTAGAATTAAAGACATATGTCACGACATCCAGCCAACCACAGCATTTCTACTTCTACTGATAAAACACAGTTGGGTAGAACTCCCTATACTTAATAGGTGATTTTTTTCTTGTTAAAAAAAAAAGAAAGATATAAAGCCAGGTGAACTCCTTCTAAAACTTTTTTATAGTGCCAATGAAATCACACTTAAAACCACAGAATTTAGTGTGAAAGTAATCATAGAAATCAAATGGTACAATTGCCCTCATTTTGTAGTTGAGAAATTATTGGCCTGAAGAGATAACATGTAAGAAATTATGGAATGAAAGTCACAATTCCCTTAGATAACTGATTACAGACTAATATAATGAACTTTTTTTTCCTTATTGGAACTTTTTTTCCTTATGGTAAGAAAAGAAGCACAATTCCCCCAAAACTCCAAATTTAGTAGGCATGGTAATGATGACAAGAGGATGGATAATGGGGAATGCAAGAAGAGAAACAGAATTTAGAGGAAGGAATCTTACAAACAACTCTGATGAAGGAGACATGAATTTGAGAACAAGGACCCGGCAGCCTACTCCTGAAACAATCAGCCATCAAAAACTATGAATAGCAGAGAAGAACTGCAAAGGGTACTTGGCATGGCACAGTGTCAGGAAGTGTTTCTTTCTGTTGTACATAGGGTCACTATGAGTCTAACCTGACTCAACAGCACCTAACAACAACAACAACAACAACAGGGCTGGTGTTTAGCTGAACTGATAGAGTGCTAATCTGTGCTCCCTGCGGCCCTGGGCTCTATCCCCAGACCCACAAAAATGGGAGGAGGACATGGCAGCCCACTCCCAAAGTAATCCTGAGTGCTCTATCAATAGCCATTGAAAACCTTACAAATAGCAGAGATGCACTGTCATGGTGTTGGGCATGGCTCAGTGTTGGGAGTATTTCATTCTGTTGTATATAGGGTTGCTATGAGTCAGACCGGACTCAATGGCACCTAACAACAATTTATATTACTATATGAGAAAATAAATGAGAAACTGACTTTTTTATTCACGCCATTTTTTTATAAGCCAAAGCTAAAATAGTTCCCATTTGTATTTTAGCACTCATGTTAGTAATTATTGATGTGATTGTTCCCTCTGTTAACACAACGGTATGCTTGCCTTCACATTATCTTTGCAATTTCAAAGGTTGGGATGCAAGACAGAAGGCAAAGAGGAAACTGATATTGATATTTCTTTTACTAGTTACTGCTCTTGTGCAAGTATTTCCTGTCAATCACATTTACAGTCTGAGAGGGATAGGGAAAAAATGTAATACAATTTAATTTAAACTCAGAGCTTAATCATCAGTGATCTTTAAACTCTGGAACTAGCGCTACTACCCATTTGCTAAATCCAACTATGAATGTTGATTTCCTATATATAACAGGTAATGAAACTGTTTTAATTGACACTGATATATTTTTTAATAACTTTTGTATAAATTAAAAATCAATGTCAATTTCAACTCTCTAGATCACTTTTTATTGAACAGATAAAAATTTCACAAGGTTCTACCTATGCAAAATCCAAAATAATACATAAAACAAACATTTCTGGTACAACACTCAGCTGTTCTAAATACAGAGAAGGCCTTTAGGCTACAGAGCTTACCAAGCCCAATAAGCAAACTTGCCAGCCCCTGAGATTGCTTCACAATTTACAGACATTCCCAAAATGCTATGGTAGATAGGAGCCCTTTAATCAATTCAACATTTTCTTTACTACCCTCAGACTAAACCACTAGCAAATCTCTGCTTCCTTCTCTTTTCTGATAACTTTTTGTTCTGCCTAAAATGAAACACAGCTGAGGATAATGGAGTAAGCTTCAGTACTGTCAGGCAAGGTAGCTATGTTCAGACACTGCACAACAGGAGGCCCAGTTAGTACATAGAATCAGGTTCCAGTGGCCAGGCTTTGATTGGACTGTTCTAACAAGAAACATCAAGATACATTGAATACTATTCGTGAGGGCATATGCATAGTATATGCACACAGCATGAGTAAATGGTGAAAGGGCCGTTGTTGAGGCTCTTGTGTCTTGCATTTGGCATTTATGTGCAAGAAGTTCACAATGTCTTTCATCACCAGTAAGGGGGACTGCATTGTGCTGTAGGCACTTGCTATTTCATAGCACCAAGGAAAGTGAAAACAAAGCACTCCAAAAAAAGGCAGCCAGGCCCTCTTCAGTGCATTCACTTAAGCTTTTCCTTCCTAAACTGCTGGCTAGAATTTAACAGGATTTCACAGATAGCAAATGCTGCAGATTGGAAGAGCTGTCAGAGCTATTATTTCTCTTTTCTTTTCCACATTGATTTCATGTGAGACTGAATATATCAGCAATTATGCCTGTCAAATCCAGACTTAAACTTCCTATACCATTTTGAAAGTATTCACTGTTGTCATCAGGCCATATGGAGTTGGGGCCTCTGTACGAATTCCCATAAATATACAATCAGACCCAGTGGTTGACTATAGTGGTATCATTTAAAGCAGGGGTCTCCTACTCCCAGGCCATGGACCAGTACCCATCAGGGATGCACAGCAGGACGTGAGCAGCAGGCGAGAGAGCAAAGTTTCATCTGTATTTACAGCTGCTCCCCATGGCTTGAATCATCCAGAAACCATACCACATACCATCCGTGGAAAAACTGTGTTTCACAAGACTGGTCTCTGTTGCCAAAAGTGTTGGGGACCACTAATTTACAGGTTTATTTTTCTGGGGGTCTAAGCCAGATAGTGTTTCTCATAATGGGAAATATGAAAATGTGCTTGTGTTGGAAAGAAAATAAATATAAGTGGATTGTGTAGCAATAGAAATTGTACACAGGTGGACTGGGAAAACTTATACAAAACTGATGTACAATCTAATTTGATAATCTATATTTGTGTTTATATATCTATGTATGCACACACACACACTATATATATATATATATATATATCTAGAAAACCATGGTAAGATATTACATGCTTTTATTTACTTATCACTTATTCATATTTTCTAAGGTTTCTACAGTAGTCTTACATAAATTGTGTTATAAAAATGTTTTGTGAACTAGCTATAGGAAGAATGTGTGTTGAACATAAGTCTCCTCACATAGGCTCAGAATATTCAAGTATATATAAACAGAAGGAAATGTACAATTGTATGTAAGTAAACATACACAAAACTCAGGAAAATAGCAGCACTCGAATTGCCTCCCCCAGAATATTTGAATACACCCATAAAGATATTTATATAAACTCATGGTCAGAGATTTCCCATGTTACTTTCTTGCCATTGATGCAGCCCTGGTTGCCCCAGCACAGCCTCCTTTATAGCCCTGCTGTTGAGCTTCTTAACCTTGCTCTGACATACAAATTCAAATGGCAGCAAATTGTAATGTGGGAAATCTCCAGTAACAATTCAAAATATGAAAAGCCACCAACTTTTCCAAATGCCATTATTTTTTAGGAGAAAAAGGGGCTGGAGGAAATAGGGGCTAGATAAAACAAACAAACAAACAAACAAAAAAATGACAACAAAAACCTATTTCCTTCTTTCAAACTAAAAGCACTAAATTGCTATTGCCTTGTAAATCTCTACCAATTTGTGCTCCATGTAAATCTCAAACAGGAGCTCTCTTAGTGAACCCTCCCTGAGAAAGTGGTTGCCAGGACAGTTTACAGAATCATTACTGTAGGTTTTTCTCTACAGGAAATGTGTTTTGGGGGTGCCAAAATGTATTTCAGGAGGCAGTCATTTTTTTATATATTTTAAAAAGAAAAGACATTAGTTCAGATCATGATTATATTCTCACAAAGAAATTGAGAAATGGGACTTTTCTCTCTCTCTCTCTCTCTCTCTGTCTTTGGTAAATCAATAGCTTTATGCAAGCAACAGCTCATGAATAAATCTCTTTTAAAAGATCTAAAATATGACACAAGCTCATTAATGAAAATACATTCCAATAACTAAGTGTATAGCTTTAAGGGGAAAACACTGTAGTACAGATTCTGAGCCAGAGTTGCATTCTCAATGATATAACTTTTTATTTTTTTTTGATTATTGGGAAAGTACACTTTTGGTTAGATTAAAGTGAGATCTGTGAGATCACGTTTCCTGCAGATATTTCAACTGTAACAAAATAATGCAACACTAATCTGTAAGACTTTTTCAGTAATAGATGTTTTTCCTCAGTAAATCAATGCAAAGGCTAATTGGGGTGGAAGGTGACTATCTCTCGTGGTTATAAATACATTTGCATTGCTATCAATCTTTTCCACCACCAATGTTAAACGAGGCTGAACAAACTAGAGAAAAGAAAAGGGAAAAAAAAAAAAAAAATGAAGTTCGTTAGCATAGAGTAAATGCTGCCATCAAGTGGCCAAACAGAGAGTTGCCATAACAGAAAATAAAGCCTACTAAATTACTAACACAATGTTTAAAACGTGGAATGAATCTTATCCATAATTTGACGTATATTTTTACAATTTAAAAAGGGCTAAGTTTAGCATGTTTTCTGTTTTATGATTTTCATGTTAAAAATGTGGTCCACAAGGGCTAAAAGACTAAGCAACAACAAAACTATGCAAGTGAATACTTCTACAGTAGCTTATTAATAAATCATGTCTTCATCTGAAGCCCATCGATTATAATTTCATACATTGGTGAAATTGACCTTGAACTATTTAATGTTAAATCATTAGACTTTACATTATTTTATATAATAGTCTCAGTACCTAACATGTATAATTTTGGTTTTAATAATTTTCACTGTTCATGACTTAGAATCAACTTTAAGTAGATGGTCCATGTTTCAGTGATGAGAAGTGGTTTCCCTAGAAGATAGCCTGATGCTTTTACATATCAGATACCAAGAGATACAGTTTTCAACTTACTGAAGATTGTCCCTTATGTCTCTATGATTAACTGTAATATTAACTTATTTCCATTTTTCATATCAGGGAAGAAAAGTATGATACAAATGTGAGAATCACAAAAATGTGTAATCCTTTTTAATCAACATATTTTAATAATGCTCATGAGAAACTAATTTATCTTTCATTTACATAATGGCAGATACAAAAGCATTGAGTCCAAGTTAGGGTGTTTATTCTCAAACATATTATAAATGATGCAAGTAATTAAACAGCTAATCATTGCTCAATGAACAAATACTTTAAATATGCATTTCATAATTAATAGAATTTTGTGAGAAGGAGCGAATTCTGAAGTTTCCATGGTGTAAAGTATCAAAGTGTAGTCCAGACCACCTGCCACAAAATCATACGAAGTATTTATTTTAAAAATCAGATCCTGATTCTCCTGAACGTATTGAATCAGAATATCAAGAGGAAAAGGGACAAGGAACTTGAATTTCTACCAAATCCCATGGATGAACATCTATGACGTTTAAGAATCATTTCATTTTAGTTAACGAGAGACCAATTTTAAGATCCCCAAACTAGGATTAGAAAAAAGGTAGACGTTAGCCTTCCTATCCTCGACTCCAAAATTTATTATTTTATACTATACAAACTGTATGAATTTCCCATTTTAGATCCCAGAAGCCCTACACTATAAGTGGAAGCTATTGCCCACATACAGTCAAGGCACTTCTTAACTTCTATTTTATGAGCTTTAAAACATGAAAAAATAAAAGGTGCTATGTCATTAAAAAGGAGGCATACCAGCCTGAGTTTATTTTTGTTATTTATCACCACTAAAACAAATATCAGTGTAACTTCCTTTTAAAGGGAGCAGTGTAAATTTCTCTCTGCCACTTTATTATGAAGCCAGACAAAAACAAGGTCAGGAAACATAAACCAAAAGGGGAACTAAAGTGTGGTAGATTGTCGGCCCCCAGAAAGGCACAATAATTCCTTCTGTCATTAGACTCACATTGCCATCCTTTGGAACTGGACTTGTCCCTGACTTGCTTTAAATAAGAGAATACAGCAAGAATAATGCTGTGAGTCTTTCTAGCCTCTAGTCATCAGAAGCCTTGTATCTTCTCACCCTCTTGGACACTAAGACTACCACACTATAAAGACACACAGGAGAAAGGATGGCATAGACAGAGAGGTCCAGACATTACAGCTGCTTCAGCCTTCCCAGTTCAGCCACCAGCTGACCACAGCCAGAGAAATGAGCAATACCAGCAAAACTACCTGGCCAACCAACAGAATCAGGAGGAGTCATAAATTGTGGTTGATTTAAGTAAATTTTGGAGCAGTTTGTTACTTAACAACAGATAATTAATATGCTAAGAAGCAACCATAACCCTAAACCACAACATGCAAAGGAACAACCACAATGCTAAACCGCAACTGCTGTCAAGGACGGGGGAGGGCTCCACGAGCCACACGAACCAGTGGAGGACTTTGCCAGAGTGAGACTCATCTCAGATACACCAAGGCAAAAAGAATCACTCTGCATTTGAGCTACCAACCGAGCTTAACACAGAGGTTATAGAACCCTTGGAAAACTCTATTTTATGCCATAGAATGGCAGATGTTGCCAAACTGAGTAAGAAAGCATACAGATATACCATCTCTTCAGGAGAGCTTCTGTAGGTGAAATAGGGTGGTAAAGATGTTATCAGTATACCAGTGACACATAGTTTTGCAGAGAAGCAAGGCAAAATCACTACCAAAAAGGAAGGAGATGGAAGCAAGGAGAAAATATGTATACTTGTGGCTTCCTATGTATATGCCGCCTGCAGCCATAGCCCTGTGGCATCTGGTCTCATCAGATCTCCGAAGCTAAGGAGGGTCAGGCCTGGTTAGTACTTGGATGGGAGACCGCCTGAGAACACCAGGTGCTGTAGGCTTGGGAGACGGACCTGGCAGCCCACTCCCAAAAATCAATCCACCATTGAAAACCCTATGAATAGCAGAGAAGCACTGACAGTAGTGTTTCGCCTGTTGTACATAGGGTCGCTATGAGTCGGATACCAACTCGATGGCACCTAACAACAACAATGTATATGCCAGAAAGACTTCCTGCTAACTCTGGGGCAATTTATATTCCTAGGGTAGAACATTAGTGAGAATGTGTTTGAAAGCCATGGCCTAAAATTGAAACTGCCTGTTGCATTCCACTTAGCCCTCTTGGGTACTAGCCATCTTCCAATGGCTGACTCAGAGTGCATTAAAGATGAATAATCATCACACACAAAAAAGATTCTGCTTGAAGCATACACAAAGATAGTGATAAAAACATAAAGGTAAGAACATAGCAAACAGGAAGCAGACAAAAGATATGCAAGGCTATAATACAAATCAGGCAAAAAATTAACACAAACGTCAGACATCTCTCCACCAAAAAACACCATTCTTCAAATTAAAAATAAAAACTTTAAAAATTATGACTTCTCTGAGAAAAATTCAGACAAAACATAATAGCACTCAAAGGAAAGCTCGGAAAATTCAGGTAATGAAAAGTGGTACGTCAGAGTAAAAAAAATACATATATAAAAGAAAAATAAAACTATAATATAAATGAAGGTTATGTTAGAGGCATTCAAAGGGAAAAGGAAGCCATTTCTGAAAACACAAAAATATAAAAGTATAAAAGTTATTAAACTATTAGAAAAAATTGCTATTATTGAGCCAAAGGAAATCCAACATGTGTATATTTAACAAAACTAAATAAGAAACAGAATATATATATTCAAAGATGAAAGAAAATTGTCCTAAAATAAAGGGAGAATTGAGTATATGAATAAAATGGGCACACTGCATATCAGGGAACAGTTTCTACAGAATGATTAGCACATGATCTGGTAAATATACTACAGTTTAATGTTGACAAAGTATACCATAGGGAGCAAGAAAGAACCAATTCTACACAAGAGGATAAAATCTGGCTGACCTTAGACTTTACCAAAAATAAATAAATAAATCACTATAAAAGGCAATAGAGCAATATCTATCAGGTCCTCAAGGAAAGGAAATATAAACTAAGAATGTACAATTCAGATAAGTTATTGTTTGAAATATAATAGTAATTAACAAATAATATAAGGCATGTAAGAAATCAGGTACAAACTCCTTTGAGCTCTTCCTTAAGGCAACTACTACAGTATAAACTTAGAGGTGAACATAGACATTATTGAAAAGGTACTATCCAACTATAAGAATTACAGATAGAGCAAAATATAAATGTAGGCTACAGCAATTTAGAATAATATAATTCACTTTAGGTGATAGGACGGAGGGAGAAATGGAAGAGAAGTTAAGAAAGGAGCACATTTAACTCTGTATCTCTTAGAAAGGAAGTTAAATAGATATTGAATCTTAACGTGGTGATACCTTAAGTCATGACTTACATATATAAATACGTAGAAAATTATGAACATCTCAGAGCATTGAGCAAATAAAAATGATTAAAACTAGAAACATATCACAAAAAAAGTGAGGAGAAGATATCCTCCATATATGTGTTTCTAGTCTCCTATATTACAGGAGAAGGACTTGGCAAACCACTCCCAAAGCAATCCCAAAACAATCAGCCATTGAAAACCCTATGAGAGTCGCCATGAGTCACACCCAACTCTACAGCACCTAACAACAACAACAACACAAGTCTTCTATATTAGATGAAAAAAGAAAATTGTGCTATATAAACGTGTGATTCTGAAAGGCCAGAAATTTTTAAAGTGGCAAAAAATAGACCAGTAAATGAACAGAAAGACCAGAGGCTGCTGGTCAAGGAGGAGCCAGAGATCCTCCAAGCTGTAAAGAGCCCTTACTCTTCCTTCTCCCTTGGTGAGAACAATGGAACCCTCATCTGCCTAAAGAAAGTATACCATCTAAAGTGGGAAACTCAAATCCAACACATAATTATAATTATAATTATAAGAAAGTAAAGCCCAATTTCAACATACCTCACTGCCTTGCTCAACATCTATTCAATGGCATTAACCATGTTTATATTTTTTTCACCATATTTATACTAGTAAATCATTACAAATTGAGAATTTAGAGGAGCTTATCCTGAATGTTTTAGAGATTACTTTTTTAAAAGCGGTGTTGGAGGGTGGCTTCTACAAAAACAATGCTTCTCTTTTTAATGTAATTGTTATTTGTTTACCTTTTATAGCTATTTTCATTCACTGGTACAATTCACTTTGCCACTCTGGAGAGAAGAAAAAGACAAGCTGAAAGGTGATAGTAACCCATTGAGTTTTGTGTTATTTACTTTTCCCATTGCTGTGGCAAAATACATGACAGAAACAACTTAAGGAGAAAGGATAGGTTTCTTGGGCTCACAGTTTAGAGGACTGGTGGGAAAGCATGGCAGAGCCTCTTCACAACATGGCATCAGAAAGCAAAGGACTTTCCAGAACCGGGTGCCCAGGTAAAATCTCCAAAGGCCTGCCCCAAGTGATCTACTTCTGCTAGAAAGATTCTCCCTCCCAAAGTACCAAAGCCTCCCAGGACAGTGCCACCAACTGGGGACCAAGCACTCAAGCACATGATCTTTGGGGGACATTTTAGATTCAAACCATAACACTCCAACCTTTACCCCAAAGGTTCATGGCAATCTCTTAATGCAAAATGTGTTCAGTTCAACTTCAAGCAACCCCAAAATCTGAACTTCCCCCAAACTGTTCAAAAGTCCAGATCCAAAGTTTCTACAAGACTCAAGGCAATCTTAGCTATAGGCTCAGGCAACATAGTGAGAACTTGTCTTGAAATAAAAAATAAAAAGGAAATTAGGGATAGAGAGCTTGCCTAACATGATTAAGGTCCTGGGTTTAATCTCCCAGCACTGAAAAAAAAAAAAATTGTCAGAGAGCACCTCAAGCAAAAATGCTCTCTTCTGAACTATTGTACATCTGTGGTTGGGTGAATAATGGCCCAAAGATGGTCATATCCTAATCCCCAAAACATGTCAGTGTGATTTTATAATGACAATAGAAACATTGCAGACATAATTAAAGATATTCAGATATGTTTACCCTGGAGTTTATCCAGGTGGACCCATGTAATCCTAAATGTCCTTTAAAAAGGACAGTCAGGTCAGAGGGAAGAAAGTTACTGTGATCACGGAAGCAGACACTGAAGTATGCCAGGGATAAGTTAGGGAATGTGGCCAGCCTTTCAAAGCTAGAAAAAATAACGAACAGACTCCTCCCTAAGGCCTCCAGAAGAAACCAGCCCTTCCAATATCCTGACTGTAGCATAGTAAAAGTGACTTTCAGGCTTCTGACCTACAGAAATGTAAAATAATAAATCTGTTGTTTTAAGCCACAAATGTTATAGCAATTTTTTACAACAGTGATAGAAATTAATACATATCTCTTCCACATTCAGAAAATTTACATTGAGCTTTTTAATAGTTGGACTAAGAGTTAAACTCGTTGAATATTAGTTTACTTTTCCTATTCAGATTTTAGAAATCACGCATTTCAGGCCAGACAGGGCAGAAATCCAACTACAATGATCATAATTTAAAAATGGAATACCTGCATATTCCAGGTTTTCTCACACAGGTAATCTAGTACAATTCTCACTACATCTCCAAAAAACACATAAGAGTTTTGTAATATTTTACAGATGAGGAAATGGGCCTAGAGATCAGGTAACTTGCTTCCTCAAACAGAACCTCCTCCAAGAAGCTTTTCCCTAGTTCTTCTCTCTGATGAGGTTGGGTCGTGTAAGCTGGGCCCTACAACCTAGCATTCCCTCAGCACTCAGAGTTGTAACTTGTGTACTTGTTTGTTCAACACTTCCTTGAAGGTAAGAACTATGTTTCACTTATCTCTACATCTTTAGAATAGTGGCTGGTATATACTTGAGGTTTAATATATGTTTGATAAGTACATGAATTAAGTAAGCACAAAATTAATACAAAATTTATGAACAAATAACCTCAAAGGATGAGGGCTACCTTTGATGGCTCAGGCACCAATCCAGACATGATATTAAAGATCTGGCCATCCTCCAAGTCCTGTGACCCCACACAGACTTTTCAGTTAGGAACAAATCTTCATGACATACTTCAAATTCAAAGAATCAAGCAAGAAATTTTAAAAAATTAAAAAAGCAGGCCGGGTGCGGTGGCGCACACCTGTAATCCCAGCGGTTCAGGAGGCGGAGGCAGGATGATCACAAGTTTGAGACCAGAGGCAGTCTGGGTAACGTAACAAGACCCTATCTCAAAAGTAAAAAAATGGGCTGGGGGCGCAGCTCAGTGGTCCAGCACTTGCAGAGCATGCAGGCACAAGGTCCTGGGTTCAACTCCCAGTACCACAAAAATAAATAAATAAATAATAAAAAAATAAAAAAGCGTCATTGATCCTTTTCTCCAGTTGTTTTTAGCTAGCCATTAGTGAAATTCAAAATTCTATAAATCTTTCCTCCTAAACTATCCCATAAAATCTTCAATGTTTATCTAAGGAAAAACACAATGTTTCCAGATAAAGTGCTTACACTATTCTTTTTGACAACCTACCTTGTTGATAATGTTTCTAGTCATTAATTTCAGATTCAGGAAGAGAGAATTCAGCCATTTGTCACAGTCCTACAGAAGCCACACACATTTTTGCTGAATTGAACAAAAGATAATTCTACACAATCCACTCAACTGAAATATATCACCTCAGCAACCATACGTTACTATTAAAACAAAATGGGAATCAATTTCTCAATCCAATAGTTTACCTAAAATTCTCTCTTAGGCAGGTATGACCTTTATATTATGAATTTCATTTTGCTGTAAGCACTTACATTTATATTACTGCTTAACATGCACTCTTCATAGAAAATCTTCCCTAACAATTTCTAACTATATTTATTCATGCTGAGCATTCTGCTTAACTACTAGTGTAAAATGAAGTCCAGTTACCAGGGAAAGATTATTTCCTGTTATTTCACAACTGTGAAGGTCAGAGCTGTTTCATGCAAAGGGAAATGAAATAGCTTGGGTCTTTAGGCTGTATAGAGTAATTTAAATGCTTTCCATACTGTTTATGGTAGAGACTTCTACTGGTCCTCATTTTACTATTTTCACCATGGTTGTCCCCTGCCTTCTCTTCTATGCCTTTTTAATGAAGCATGGTTGCTTCTAATGTTCTACAATCTACAGGAATTTTGCAACATATACAACCATTGAAAATTTAAGTTAAAATCACCCTTTTTAACCAGAAAGCAAGAAAGTTATATTAATAAAATTAATTTTTACTTTTCCTATTCAGATTTTAGAAATCACGCATTTCAGGCCAGACAGGGCAGAAATCCAACTACAATGATCATAATTTAAAAATGGAATACCTGCATATTCCAGGTTTTCTCACATATGTAATCTAGTACAATTCTCACTACATCTCCAAAAAACACTTAAGAGCAATGATTAGCTACTTAATTACTGGCATCATTTATAATGTCTTTGAGAATAAACACCCTAACTTGGACTCAATGCTTTTGTATCTTATTCTAGATTATAAAAGAAAAAAAGATATAACAATATGTTGATGAGACATTCACCACTATGGCAAATACCTAAGAGAAACAACTTAACAAAGGAAGATTTTATTTTGGTTTACAGTTTCAGAGGTCTCTGTCCCTGGTCAGCTGGCTCCGTGGTTTGGACTATAGTGAGGCAGAACATGGTGGCAGAAGGCCACTAAATTGCTCACCTCAAGGTGGCCAAGAAGCAGAAAGAGACAGAAAGGAACTGAGGACAAGGTGTATTTTTCTAGGGCAGTTCCTCAATGACCCACTTCCCCCAACTAGGCCCTACCTCCCAGCCCCTACCACTTCTCCAAAATGCCATCAAATTATAAATTTATCAGGGAATAGTCTGTTGATTAAGTTAGAGCCCTCAGACTCCAATCCCTTCCCAACAGCCCATCAGCTGGCAACTAAGCCTCCAGCACAGGAGCCTTCAGGAGACATCTGAGATTCAAACCATAACAACAAATAATAACATAACCAGGCAAATTAAAATAATATGCATACCCTGTAATTACATGAGACTAGATATTGTAATTATTTTAAATCTCCATAAATCATTCCATCCCAGGAAATTATGATCCCAGAAAAATAAAACTGTTCTAAAATTATTTTTTTAAACTAGAAACAAAATTAATTGATTATAAGGATTAGGTAAAAAATAAAGACAAACACTAGGTGAGTAGTCTAATTGGATATTAAAATATATTCCAAAACTAAAGTAATTCAAAAAGCTGAATAATAAGTTGATGAGACAGAATAAAGCCCAATAATACATTAAGTAATCTATTAATTTATAATTAATTATAATAATATAATCCATGATTAATTGATAATTAACATGCTATATATTGTATATATACAATGGGAATTTGGTATGTGATAAAAGCTGTATTTTGGAACAGTGAAGAAGATCTATTTGTCAACAAAGAGTCTTGGGGGAAAATAGAAGTTATCTGAAATAGACCAACTTAGATCTCTATCTCACTCCTATTAAAATAAATTCCAAACAGATCAGATGGCTTTAACTGTTGTAAACACACATACTCTTTGATCCATCAATTCCAATTCTATAAATTTCTCTAAATTATGCATTTGCTAGTAAGTAATATATGAAAAAAATTTTACAATATTTTAAATCAAAGGCAAAATATAAGACAGAATATATTTATCTGGGGATACACTCTATAATATATATTTATATATGCATGTATAAAGTTTATACAAGCATAGAACATTTTTAGACAGAATATGCAAAAAATAACAGTGGTTGCCTCTAGGAAAAAACAACTGGGTAACCGCATTTGTGGCAGCAGCAGGAGACTTTCCTTTCATTGCATAACTATCTGAACCAATATTTCTATCGTTGGCATGTATTGTTCTTTGGATTAATAAAATGATATCTAGAGCCAGGCCTGTAACCCCAGCAGCTCGGGAGGCAGAGGCAGGAGGATCAAAAGTTCCAGACCCAAGGCAGTCTGTGTAATTTAGTGAGACCATATCTCAAAAACTAAAAAAATGGTCTGAGCTGGGGGACAGCTCAGCGGTACAGCAGTTGTAAAGTATGCAATTGTAAGACCCTGGGTTCAACCCCCAGTACTGAAAAAAATAAAACAATATCTAAAATATCCCAGAGGCAGCCAGAGAAGGTAGGTGCAAAAATGTGTTCTCTGGGACTCCATGATTCCAGTAACAACAGACTCACTGCACAAGTTACAGGTAATGTTCATGTAAGGTATAAGTGTTTGAGTAACTAAAATCTTGAAAGATACATGGAATCAGAGATTACACTGCTATACTATATTATCTATTTAAAGAGGTAATTCTGACCTAATAATCTTCATTATAGCCTATGAAGATAGAAGAATTATGTCCATTACTTACATTTTTAAAAATATGATTTAGGAAAATTATCAAACTTAACTTCTGTATCAAATTGTTCTCCTCTACTTGAGGGCAGATGCTCTGATTTCAAGCCACAATTATATTAAACTGTGAGGCCAGGCAGGATGATGCATGCCTGTAATCCCAGTGACTCAATAGGTGAAGGCAGGAGGATTATGACTTTGAGGTAGCCTGAATAACTCAGGGAGATACTGTCTCAAGTAAAAAATTTTTTGAAAAGGGCTGGGGATGCAGCTTAATAGTAGAGCACTTGCAAAGTATGTGCAAGGCCCTGGGTTCAACCCCCAAGTATGTATAAATGAATAAATAAAATAAAATTGCTAACTTACTATAAAAAATATCTGGTAATGTCTGAGGGACTTAAATATAAGGGTTACAGTCAAAATAATTCTTTTGTAGCCAAGTTTAATACAAAAAAAATATTTCCCTATCAATTTACAGATGCTTCATGGAAATATATCTCCAGTTATAAGACAAAGCTTTATTATATTCTTTGTGATAAATCCTTAAGGTTCACCAGTCAAAAAGTAGATTTAGAGTCATAATTTCACATTAACTTCATTTAAGCCAAGAAGAAATTGAGGCTTACAGTACAGCATAGCTCTCAAGTGAATGACAAACCCATTTAGTCACACATTTCTGTGAGTCAATTAAAAGGATCATGTTATGTAGTAGAAGACATTTTGTAGCCAAAGAAAAGGGTACATTTTTAGGGCAGGTAATAATGTTCTTTATTTGCATTTCAATTTGGAGAAAGGTAAATGAAGAGGAATTCAGGTTATCATTGCAATTTAGATGTAGTTCATTCATCAAGAAAACACTTGAAAACCTCTGACAAGATAAACACCTGTCACTTCCTAACTGGACTACCTAACTGGACTACAGTCTTAATTACTGTCCTTACAAAACAAGAAGAGTCAAAAGCTTCAAAAACATATTTGGCATAGAGATTCTAGAGGATAGATGCTGTAAATCATTAGAAGCTTGGAAGTATTTCACTAATCATTGCTAACTCTACTATTTATATAATGCTAAACATAATGTCTAGCTGGGTACCATAGCACACGCCCATAATCCCAGTGATCTGGGAGGCTGAGTCGGGAGCATCACAAGTTCAAGGCCAGAGGCAGCCTGTGCAATTTAGTGAAACTCTGTGTCAAAATAAAAAAATGAAAAAGGGGATAGGGGTATAGCTCAGTGGTAGAGCACTTGCCTAGCATGCACAAGGCTCTGGGTTCAACCCCTGTTGTTGTTGTTAGGTGTTGTGGAGTCAGGTTCAACTCACAGCAACCCTATGTACAACAAAACAAAACACTTCCCAATCCTGTGCCATGCCTGCCACTGTGTCAGTGCTTCTCTGCTATTCATATGATTTTCAATAGCTGATTGTTTGGGGATTGCTTTAGGAGTGGATTACCATGTCCTTCTCCCATTTTTTTGTGGTGATGGGGATCGAATCCATGGCCCCAGAGAGAACAGAGCAGTGTTCGACAAACTGAGCTAAACCCCAACCGGGTTCAATCCCTAAGTACTATAAAAATTAATTAATTAATTAATTAATTAAAACCCATAAAAACTGTAAAACTTTTACAAAATCAATATTTATATAAGATTATGATTTATATTATACTCGAATTCATTTTAAGTCACTTTTTTTGCAGTATCAATTATTGTCAAGGAAGAGTTCCTGTGCTTTTAAGTCTATCTGATATATCCAAGTAATTGCCATTCCTGAAAGCATTTGGGAAATATTCAGCACCATAGTATTTTAGTCTTCAGGCACATTCTTAACCCTTGTTTTGATTCAGTCCTTGAGTCTTAGCTCCATCTTTTGATCAGGATACTTATCCTATACCAAAAGCTTATATTTGATCTCCTGTCTTTTACAAGATTTGATTTCATTATTTCCCCAATTCTGTGCCAGGCACACGATCTTATTTATGTTTAAGCCCACTGTTGGAGACACTGTGTCAATCCACCTAATGGAGAGTTTTCCTTTTTTTTCCTTCACCTGCCACTCTCCCAAACATGATGTCCTTCTCCAGGGATTGGTCCCTCTTGACTGCATGTCCAAAATACATAAGAGGCAGTCTAGCCATCCTTGCTTCCAAGGAGCACTCAGGTTGACTTCTTCTAGGACAGATCTACTCGTTTGTCAGTCCATGGTATATTCAATATTCATCTCCAGTGCCATAATTCAAAAGCATAAGTTCTTCTCCTGTCTTCTTTGTTCAATATCCAGCTTTCACAAACATACGATGCAACTGAAAATACCATGGCATGAATCAGGTGCACCTTTATCTTCAATGGGACATCTTTATTTTTCAATACTTTAAAAAGATCTTTTGCCACAGCTTTTCCCAAAGCAATGTGTCTTTTGATTTCTTGACTGCTGCTTCCACGGTTGTTGACTGTAGAACCAAGTAAAGTAAAATCATGGACATCCTCAATCTTTTCTCCATTTATTGTGAAGTTGCATGCTGACCCAGTTGTAAGGATTTTTGTTTTGTTGATGGTTAGTGGCAATACATAATAAAGGCTACCATGGTATGGTAGGTATGGTAGGTAGCTTCTGATATGACTCTTGGAGTTTCCTGCTTCCTGCTATTCCTGCTAGTCATTCCCATCTGCACCTATGACTTGCTTCTAATAAATACTACAAAATTTGGGGACATCAGTTCCATGACTAGTTTATCAATTATCCTGACTTTGTCTTCCTAACAGTGTCTTTCTTTCTCAGCTTCCACATTTTGACAAAGCAAGCTACCACATGGCCCACATGGCAACAAACTTGAGGTTGGTCTTCAGCCCACATCCACTGAAAAATTAAGGACTTTATCTGATAGTTCCTAGAAACTAAATACTACAAAGAACAATGTGAGTTTAAAAGTGGATCCTTCCCCAGTCAGGACTTAAAATGACCAGATCCTAGTCAACACATTGCCACCTATAAGAGGCCCTAAATAAAGTAGAAGATTCACAGGCAGGTGCAGTGGTGTACTCCTGTAATCCCAGAAGCTCAGGAGGCAGAGGCAGGAGGATTGCAAATTCGAGATCAGAGGTAGTGTACGTAATTTAGTGAGACCCTGTCGCAAAAAGTGGAAAAGAAAAAAGGGCAAGAGTGCCACTCAGTGATCCAGCACTTGCAGAGCATACAGGCACGAGGCCCTGGGTTCAACTTCCAGTACCACACACAAAAAAGAGAAAAGAGAGAGAGAGAGAGAGAGAGAGAGAGAGAGAGAGAGAGAGAGAGAGAGAGGACTCAGAAGATCAAAATTTAAGTAACTGAAATGTAGTATTTTAAAATAGTAGTTCTCAAATTTTAGTGAGCACCAGAATTACATGAATGGTTTGATAAAACATAGATTGCTGAGTCCAAACTGAATATGTTGGTCTGGAGGCCACACTTCGAGAATCACTGGAATTTTTTTGTCTGTTTTTGAGGCTAGGTCTTGCTATACTGCCCCAGCTGGTCTTGAACTCCTGGGCTTAAGCAATTCTCAATCCTCCCATCTCAGCCTCCCAAGTAGTTGGGACTACAAGTACATGCCTCCATGCCCAGCTTGAGAAGCACTTTTTTACACATTACTCTGATTGCATTTTGGAAAATAGGTGGAGGGGAGGAGTAAGAAAGAAACCTGTTAAAGGTTGTTGCAAGAATCCAGCAACCCTGATCTAAGGAACTGACACTGAGAATGGAGGTTAGTGGGCATGTGTGGTAGATATTTAAGAGATATAATAAGCAAGAATTGGTGGCAGATTGGACAGAGAAGGAAAAGGAAAAATCAAGAATGACTAGTAGTTTTCTGAGTTAAACAATTCAGTGCATGGTCATGCCATTTAAAGCAGAAATGGTCAGAGATCAAGTAAAAAGATAACTATAAAATGCAATAATTGGGGCTTGGGATATAGTTCAGTGGTGTAGTGCTTGCCTGGCATGCACAGGGCCCTGGGTTCAATCTTCAGTACCTCAAAAATTTAGAAAAAAAAATGCAGTAACACGGCAGTCACTGGCAACCTTAGTAGGAATAGTTTTGGTAAAATGGGAAGGAGAAGTGGACTACAGCCAAAACGTGGTGGAGGAGGTAAGTGGAGTCACAGGTGTACATAACTCTTTAAGAAGCTAGGTGAGTAGGGAATAAATACATAAGGCTCTGGTTAGAAATGGACATAGGACAATGGACTGGCCTTAATTAAGGACCAGGGGTAGTATTAAAGAACAATCTAATCTGTCTAATTAATCTTACTATTAATTAGTTGAGCAGATAGCTTTCTACATGTTAGTTTGGATAGTGACGAGAAAGAGTATGAGTTCTGGGAACGCCAGGCTCCCGTGGGGTTCTTACATTTAGTAAATAGTTATACTGGTTACCTGGTAGGAGTGGGAGAAAGAAATCTACTCACAGGGCAAAGTGGAGATGTTCAGGGCAGTGAATATTTCTGTCTGATGTGAAGTTGATAGTATTTTGCATCTTATTTTATACATTAAGAGGCTTTAAAGTGTACCTTCTTTTTTTCAATAATTCTACTCCTGAAATAATGTATCTTGATAAAATAACTTTAAATAGGTACAAATAGTTATAATTATGTTCATCACAGTATTAATTATAACAAAAATTTTAAACTTACCAAACAATAAAAAACAGATTAAAGAGACTATATAATATACCCAATCAGTAGAACTACACTCTACTTTCAATTAATACTTGCTTAATACACAACAACATACAAGAATAGGTATGGAATCAGCTCAGATGCTTATCAACATATGATTGGATTTAAAATATGGCATATATACACAGTAGAATATTATTTGGCAGTAAAGAATAATGAAATTATGTCATTTGCAGCAAAACAGATGGAACAAGAGATCATCATTTTAAGCAAAATAGTCCAGACTCAAAAGGAGAAATATCACATGTTCTCACTCATATGTGGGAGCTAGATCTATCTTAAGTGGGAAAATATATATATTATATTACATGTTACATATATAATTTTATAAACACACATATATTCATGTAACTAGAAAATACAAGGGGATCCATCAGGAAGGGAGCAAAGAAGAAAAGAAGAAAGACAGAAAAATCAGAAGGGGGAGGAGTAGCAACACAGAGGGGCAAAAAGGGAGAGAATAAGTACAAAATATGTAAGTACAACATATGCATTTTTATGAAAATCCCATAATGAATCTCACTATACTGCATGCAATTAAAAAATCATACTGTGCCTCATAAACATGTACAATTATTATTACATATTAAATAAAAGTTTATTGTAAAATGTTTAAAGAGATGGAAGTGTCAAAAATCCTAATTTGATAATTGCACAGTATATATATGAACTGAATTATCACTCTGTACCCCACAAATATGTACAATTAAACTACTAATAATAAAAAATAAGAATAATTGTGATGTATTATGTATTTTAAAAATCCTTGCTGGGTGCTATAGCACCCCCCTGTAACCCCAGCAACTCAAGAAGCTGAGGCAGGAGGATCTTGATGTCAAAGCCAGAGGTAGCCTGCACAACTTAGGGAGACCCTGTAACAAAATAAAAAATAATAAAGGAGTTAGGGGTGCAGCTCAGTAATGTAGCAGTTGCCTAGCATGAGCAAGGCCCTGGGCCCAATCCCCTAGAACTGAAATAAAAAAGAGAAAAGAGAGAAAGAGAATACTTGCTAACTCATTCTATGAGGCTAGTGTTACCCTAACACTGAAGCCAACTGAAGACATCCCAAGTAAAATACAGACCAATATCCCTTATGAATACACATCTAAAAACCTCAACAAAATATTTGCAAGCTAAATCCAAGAATTATGTGTTATGACTAAGAGTGGTTTAACATATGAAATTGAGGCAATATACCATATTAACAGAATAATGAAAAAATGCATAATCATGCCAGTCAACACACAGAAAAGGGCATTTGACAAAATCTAATACTCTTTAATGATTAAAAAATAAACATTCAACAAACCAGAAGTAAAACGGCACTTCCCCAACTGACATCATACTTAATGATGAGATACTGAGGTTTTCCCCTAAGATGACGAACAAGCCAAGCTGTGGGTTCTTATCACTTCTGTTCAGCATCATATGGGGACTTCTCATCATGTCGATTAAGAAAGAAAATTAAATAAAAGAGAAATAAAAAGCATCTCAATTGGGAAGCATCTCAGCCAATCTCTCTTCACTGATTGCATGATCTTATATATTCTAAATCCTAACACACACACACACACACACACACACTCATATATACCAGTTAGAGCTATTTAAGAGATTCAGCAAAGTTGCAAATATTATCAAGAAAGTGAAGATAATCCACATAGAGAAAATAATTTGCAAAGCATATAATTAAGTGTAGAATCCAGAATAAAGAACTCTTGCAACCAATGAAAAAAAGACAAACAGTTCAGTTTTAAAATGTGCAAAGGACTCAAATAGAGATTTCTTCAAATACTCTCTCTCTCTCTTTCTCTCTCTCTCAGCCAAAAAAAAAAAAAAAATGAGAAGACATTCAACATCATCAGTCATTAGAGAAATACAAACCAAAAATCACAATGTAATACCACTTCACACTAACTAGGGTGTCTATTATAAAAAAAAATTAATGGAACGTAGTGTTAGAAAGAATATGGAGAAATTGAAGCCTTCATATTAGTGTTGGGAATGTAAAATAGTGCCATCACTGTGGAAAAGCTTGGCAGTTCCATAATTTGTAAAAAATGAAGTTACCACATAGCCAAACAACCCTACCCTGAGAGAACTGAGAACATAGATTCACACAAAAACTTGAACACAAATGTTAACAGTAATATTATTCATAATAGCCAAAAGGTGGAAGCAACTCAGATATCCTTCCACTGATAAATAGATAAACAAAATGTGGTATATTCATAAAATAGAGTGCTATTTAGTCATAAAAAGGAATGAATTATCAAAACATAGTATAACACGAATAAACCTTTAAAACATGCTAATTGAAAGAACTCTGTTCTAAAGATCATACGTTGTAAGATTTTCTGTACATGAAATTTCCAGAAGAGGCCAATGAATAAAGGCTGAAAAAGTAGTGGCTGCCAGGGGCTGCAATGTAGAGGATAATGAGGAGCGACTGTTTAATGCATACAGAGTTTCTTTTGGGAGTGATGAAAATGTTCTGGAAACAGATAGCAGTGTTATTTGTACAACACTGTAAATGTATTTAATTCTACTTTAAAATAAGTTAAATGGTAAATTTTTGTTAGGTGAATTAGATGGACTAGATAGATAAGTAGATAAATGATAAGTCTATGAGCAGTTGGATAGTGCTCAGTTATACATCTGTACTCAAAGATAGAGGAAACCTGTAAGAGTTTGCCTATTAACGTTTTTTAAATTAGAGAATAATATTTTCCAATATAAAATATCTAAAAGGAACAACTCAACTAGATTAGCAACTAAGAAATATTGCTGATCTACATTCATATTCTTTCTGGCCCCTAAAATTATTATTTCTATTCACTATCACACACAGTTTAGTCACTGTAAATATATTATGAAAGCACAAAGGAAGGGGAAAGAAAGGTAAATAAAATCTGATTTTCCCCTAGAGGCTCAGAAAATTTCCCATGTATAGTGATAGACTATGTGCACATTGAAATGTATTCATCTGTATCTAAACCAGAAAATAGATTATCCTTAGCTAGCTAAAACATAAAATCTGTTTCATTATAAAATAAAATGAAAATTTAAATTTATATTTTTAACCAATAAATTTACAATAAAATAATTTGAATCATTTTGTATTCTATTTAATTATTTTTCATTATTTTTTTCATTAACAGAATCAGTTACAAGTAATGGAATTTTATGGCTTTCCCTTGTTTTCATATTGGTTAACACCTGATTTTGGAAAAATTGTATCTTTTGTCTACAACCACCATAAAGTAATTACATAGAAACTGAAACTTATGGTCTATACAATCTAGATGCTGAGCTGTATTAGCACTGAATTTTTAGATGTTAATTAGCTATCCACTTCTATTCCAAAAACCAGGTAGAATATTAATATGCAACATTCATGAAGTGTCAGCTATATGCATAATGCATCTTATACTCAGGACTCTCTAGAAGAGCAATTGGCTTATGAAACATTTCTTAAGTAAAAAGATATTTTTCTGGCTGGCCAAGACCAAACTGCATGCAAAGGACTGTAATCCTTTTTTTGAGAATCTCACAAACAATATTATGGGTGATTTTTACAGTCAAAGCATATGCTTTGATTTCCTTGTGATCTATATGTAGTAAGAATTCCTGACCCCTTTGACCAGCTTCCATCTTACCAGTACTCTTTCCTCACATGTACAGCTCAGTGGACCACCTTATGATCTCATTTACAAAAAAGTTCCTTAAATCCTCTGAACAATGTCACTTCAAAAGCCACCAAATTCATATATATATAGCTATTGTTAAGACATAAAAATGTGGCTTTTCTCTCTTGAGAAGCCTACATCCATGTCTTAGGAATGTACTATTCTTTTAGGTCTTTCTTTTTCTCCCTCCTCCCCCCTCCCTTCCTCTTTCCCCTCATCCCCCTCCTCCTCCTCCCCCCTCCTCCTCCTCCTTTCCCTCTCCTTCTCTCCCTCCCACCCTTCTGAATGCCTGCCCTTAAATCTAAAGTGTGTACTATCTCTTATCTACAGTTAATAAATTTGCTAACATTGTTTTCAGAAAGGAAGAAAGAAAGGCTGAAAGAAAGACAAGACAAAAGAAAAGAAAGAAATGAAAAGAAAAGAAAAGAAAAAAGAAAAACTTGTTTAAAGTGGATTTTTTTCTCTTTGGTGGTGAGAGTTGAACCCAGTGCCTCATGCATGCGAGGCAAGCACTTCACCACTGAGCTGCACTCCTAGCCTCTTTTTATTTCGAGATTTCTTTCATTTCAACACGTTTATAATTCAATCATTTCTATGTCAGTAACTTTGTACATTATCTAAAGGAAAACTGAAATCCATGGGTAGCAAACATTAAATCAAACTAGGTTTGAAACAACAGTGCTTGCACTTCAACATTTTTTAAGAACCTCCCCTAGGTTCCTGATGGCTCCATTTGCTCCCAGATGAGCAAACAGCCTCCTCTTGGGCTCACTTACATTTCAACCCAATAAAGACACATAAACACCTTCCATTTATTTTTATTATTATGTGCTTGCTCTCTCTTCTTCCCCCCCCTCCCTCTTTCTCTTTCCCCCCACCCTCTCATTCTCCCCCAGCCTCAGGGTCTTGCTATGCACAAGTCTGGAACTTACTATGTAACCCAAGCTGACCTCGAACTCATTATTCTCCTGCCTCAGCCAGTGCTGGGACTACAGGCATGCACCACCACACCCAGTGTAAACAACCTTCCTACTTTCCTCACAGACATCATCTGTACAAAGCCTAAATCTGAGCAGCCCCTGCTCCTTTCCACTGTCCCCTGGGTTTGGAATCATAGCTCATCCCCCCTGCAATTTTTCCTTCCTCCACATCATCTTGGCAGCTCTGAGCTCACTCTCCTGGATAGATCCTTCCCTCAGTAAACATACACTCCAGCTCCTCGAGAAGCCTGACTGAGAGAATACATTCCTGAAATGAAATTCAGTACATTCAAGGTGGAATGTACTGTAGAAAACATTTGGGTAAACAGGAGAGGGAAAATTGGGATATATTATAAGGGAGATTTCAAAATGCCAGGCTAGACAAAGGCAATCATGTTCAAGTGCTTCACCCACTGTCGGCACAAGATGTTCAAAAAGAGTACAAAATACTAAACATAAAATTTAGTAGTGATAGAAAACTCCAATTGTCCAGACCTCTCCAATCCTATTTTACTAAAGCCAGTCATTCTGAGAGTGTCAAAAATGTAACTTCCCAGAAAATATAGAAAGTGAAGCTGAAGTTACTTCTTTGGACTACAAAAAAGTGACAAGAGAAATTGACAGACAAAATGGAAGTGTTAGACACCTTGACAGAATGTGAAGTCTGTGATAGCTACTAAAGGAACACAAAACTCTGACTCCAAATCTGCAATTAAAAATGAACCCAAAAAGGACAAAGAGAAGCTTCCAGAAAAATTTTTAAAAGGGTCCAAAAGGCTCAGCTTTTAAAAGTATACAGGAGCTGAAATATAGTATGCATAGCAGATGAGAAATAATAAAAATTTTAAGCTTCCCAATTAACTTGGGATTTTTTAAATGCTAAAGCACAGAGAGATTTTTATAAACTATGCAAAGAGCTAGATATGAGGAAAAGGTGGAAGGATAACTAGGAAACTATAAGACTCAGGGTTTTTTGTTCTGCTTTCATTTATTGTATTTAACTAAACAATAATATCACATTTAAGGGGGATGGGATGGCAAGAAGGAAATGAGACTCATGTTGTTGTTGTTAAATGCTATCGAGTAGATGTCCAACTCATAGTGACCCTAAGAACAACAGGTGAAACACTATTGCTAGTGCTTCTCTGTTATTCATAGGGTTTTTAATGGCTGACTGTTTTGGGGGAGTGGGCTGCTGGGTCCTTCTCCCAAGCCTACAGCACCTGGTGTTCCCAGGCGGTCTCCCATACAAGTACTAACACTGCTTAGCTTCCAGGCTCTGATGGGATTGGACACCACAGTGATACAGCTGCAGGGGAGACTCATCAGAGGTACAGATATTTAAAAAGAACAATTAACTCCTGGGATCTGGACAAATTTCACACTGAGAAGGCTTGCAGGTGGCAAATGTGGCAAAAGACTGGAGACAGAAAAGTGGAGTTCCTACTTTTTAAAAAAGAAAAAGATAGATTATATAGCTACAGACTGGTAAGCACTGATTCCATGTAAGATCAGACATAATTAGTTATAAGGCAATTTATGAATATTAGAAATAGAAATGGTGATCTTCAGGAATAAACATGGAACTAGGAGGTCATATCAAATCATATCTAATTCCTTTTTTTGATGAGATGAGAGTGGCAGGGCAAGTAAATAGACCAAGTAATTTACCTGGCTTTTAGCAAAGCATGTGGTAAATAGCTAATAGTATTCAAGTGTTGAAGAAGCACTATCATACATTAGAGAGAACATTTAGACATTGTGTTATTGGTTAATGGATTGATATTGACTTTAACATAAGATAACAGGAGCTTGGCAGAGGGTTTTGCCCTGGCTTTTTTCTGTTTGTCATTTTCATTAAGAAAGGTATAAACTTAATCACTTTTAATTTACTGATATCATTAAGAAAGGTAAGATAGCCAGCCAATGTGCAATGTTTTAGAATTAGGTTCCTAATATTTTTAAAAGGATAGGAATGATGGCTCCAATCTAAAACAAAGTTTAATAAATACCAAGCCTTATTCTTAATATCGCAAAGAGCAATAGCACTGTATGACAAATCAAGTATTACTCAGTTTAAAATTGTACTTTACAGCTGGGCACAGTAATGTATACCTGTAATCTCAGCAACTTGGGAGGCAGAGGCAGGAAGATCACAAGTTTGAGGCCAGAGGCAGCCTGTGTGACTCAGCAAGACCCTGTCTCGAAATAAGAAGTAAAAAATGGGCTGGGGGCGCAGCCTAGTGGTAGAGTTCTTGCAAAGCACTCATGAGGCCCTGGGTTCAACCTCCCAGTATTGCATACACACATATATACATACTATCAGGTAAGAAACCAAAACCCTGTAAACCCAAACAGAACTTTATTGCAGAGAAGCTCCCAGGGATGTCTCTGACAAAAGAAAGAGCAGCAGCCAGGAGAAGAAGGGGTGAGACTTTCATGGGCCTCTCCGTCTGATCACCGAGGAAGCAATAGCTGTCTCCTCGTGACCATCCAGACCACCAATATGGGTGTTTGCCCCTGGAAGGCAAAAGCACCTGAGGCTTTTCCTTTCTCCCATTTTCTCTGGCATCCTGAGGGTGGCATCCTAAGAGCTGCAGGAGTCTGCGCCCCTCACCCGAGGGTCCCAAGTGAATTGTGTTTAGTATCTGTGTGTGCGGTGGCGCCGCCTGTCTGAACCTCCAGGCCCAACCGGGAGGTGCGCCCCCACATAGAGTTATATCAATCTCCCTGCCCTGATATGTCACATTAGGATAGGCAATTTATGAATATTAGAAATAGAAATGGTGATCTTTAGGAACAAACATGGAAATAGGAGGTCATATCAAATCATATCTAATTCCTTTTTTTGATGAGATGAGAGTGGCAGGGCAAGTAAATAGACCAAGTAATTTACCTGGCTTTTAGCCAGGTAGATTGATTGATATGTCACATTAGGATAGGTAGGAAGCAGGTGCATGGAGGGTTCTGATAGGCTGGAAGAGGGAAAAGGAAGTAGTCATCAGTTGGCAGGCTAGGGCAGATTTTGAGTCAGGTTATGGCCAGCTATTTTGGCAGGCTTTTTTAGGACTGGGGCATAATGGGCAGAAGGTGGCACCACCTTATAGGAAGGTGCCATTTTGTAACAGGTCCTGCCTAACACATACATACATACATACATACATACATACATACATATATATACATACATACATGTATTTTATGGGCCAGGCATGGTGGAGCAGTCATAATCCCAGCACTCAACAGGCTAAGCCAGAATGATCATGAATCCAAGGCCAGACTCAGCTACTTAGTGAGACCCTGTCTAAAAAAACCAAAGAGAAAAACAAAATTATACTTTATTATAAAGGTAATAGTACAAGTTATCTTACATTAAGAGGCATTCTAAACATTACCAGGCTGGGGTTTAGCTCAGTTGGTAGAGTGCTGCTCTGTGCTGAGGCCCTGAGTTTGATCCCCAGCACTGCAAAACTGGGAGAAGGACCTGGCAGCCCACTTCCAAAACAATCCTAAAATAATCAACCACCATGTCTCGAAATAAGACGAATAGCAGAGAAGCACTGACACGGTGCCAGGCATGGTACAGTGTTGGGAGTGTTTCATTCTGTTGTACATAGGGTCGCTATGAGTTGGACCCTACTCAACAACACCTAACAACATAAACATTATTGCTAATCCTCAGAATCATGCTGGTAAGTAGATAGTATCTCCAAATTGAGCTGACAAAACTGAAGCTATAAAAGTCAAATATAACTTGCCAGTTTTCACAAGTGAAAAATTTTGGATTCAAATTACATTTGATTAATCTCAAAATTCATGCTTTTCCCAAAACTGCATGCTGGATCAATATCTAAGTTCATATGGGAGTCAGACTTACCTCATCTGCTTTATTTCTAACTCCAAGGCATGGTGTGGTACATTTTCTTTAACCTTATAATTCTTGGTGCAATTTCAAAATGCTCCTCTCCACACAGGGAAGAAAGTTCATCTCTTGGTAAGTAATTTCATTCAATTTAATTAAAAAAAAAATAACTTACCTCAAACACCCAGATTTTTTCAATGTGGTCTAGAATAGAGTTTGATGAACTGTGATCTGCGTGCCAAATCCAGCCCACCTTCTTTATTTGGTCAGCCCATGAGCTAGGAATGGTATTTGCATTTTTAAATGGTTTAAAAATATTAAAAGAATATTCCAAGACACATAGAGATTATATGAAATTCAAATTTCAGTGCCCATAAATAAAATTTTATTGGAACACAGCCATGCTCATTCATTTACATATTGTCTGTGGCTGCTTTTGTGCTACAAAAGCAGAGTTGAACAGTTGTGACAGAGACCATATGTGGTGCTTTCATTGCCTCACACTATAAATCAGTAATGATTGTAACTCAACAGTACTTCAAGTGCCGCACATATTGTCATACAGGCATTTTGTTACTTTTTTATTACTAGTGCATATTCATCAAGTCCAAAAAAGTAAAGAAAAGTGATCTTTAAGTGTTGCACTTTTAAGGCACAGTGGAGTGTGGATTGATTTGTTATACAATTGTATGACAAAGCATTGTGTATATTATGTAATGATACTTCAGCTGTGCTAAAACAATATAGTTCCACATTACCAGAGTAAGAACTCAGCACAATATTCTCAACTCACAGGAAAGCAATAGTCAGAACAATTAGAAAACCAAAACACAGTATCTCATCACAGCAGAATTTGTTCACACACAAAATGAGAATAAAGGTGCAAAGTAACTTTCTGAGTGGCTCATATGTGAGTCAAGCAAAGAAAGCTATTTACTAATAGTGTGCTAGAGTTTCATTTGATGGCAGTAACAAGAAAGTGTGTCCAAAGAAAATAAACTGAGTAAAACGATTATTAGCTTTTCAGCAGGAACAACTGTGTGAAGATATTAGGACACTGCAGTATCACCAACAGTTAATTTAAAAACAAGGCAAATGATTTTGAGTAGTTTCCCTTGGCTTTTGATGAGACAACTGGTGTTACCAATACTGCCCAGTTGTTTACTTAAAAAGGTAATGCTGAGACTGAAGTGTCTTCAGAATCAGATTTTATGAATAATCTGCATAGAACAACCACACAAGAGAATATTTTCAAACAAGTTGAGAAAACATCAATTCAGTACAATCTGAAGAAAAATCTGTTACGAGGTGTTGCAACTGATAGAAAATATGGAGGAAAAAAGAGGCTTACTTGCACAAATTTACAAAGCTTGTGAAAATGACAGATATTTAAAGTCAATAGTTATATACTGTATTCATCAGCAGGTATTTTGTGGAAAATATTTGAATCTTTCAGGTTATTGAACTAGTAAAGACTTAATTCTATTATCAGATGTTTTGTCAGAAACAGAAGCTGAATATTTTGACTTGCGTAACTATATAGCAATGGCAGTGGCACAGTGTTACTGCATTACTTCAGAACAAGACTGAAACTCTTATGAATAGGGAGAATCGCTCTCAATTACTAAAACTGAACATTGAATGGCTTTGGAAATTAGCTTTGGCTGCAGACTTGATAATATTTCTTAATAAATTCAATCTAAAGAAAGTTGTAATACAAAATAGTACTTTTATGTGAAACTTATACTGAAACAAAACCATTTCAATGATAATTTGTGTTATTTAAATCACAAATAAGGCCAAACTCCTTTACACAATTCCCATGCTGTCAAGTTAAAGGAGAAGCAAGATCTCAGTGGGGCTTGGTAAAGCACAGTCAGGGAGGCTGAGGTAGGAAGATCACAAGTTTGAGTCTAGCCTGGGCTATTTAGTGAAACCCTGCCTCAAAAAAAGAAAGGGAGAGGGGAAAAAAAAAAAAAAAAGCAGTAGCAACAAGAGCTCTATTATCAATGGATGCATGTTCCCCACTCAAATACAGTTCCAGTTGCATTTTTGGACCTCAATCTAAGTTCAGAGGAAATTTCCATAATTCCAAATCCATTTAACTATACAATCGAGAAGAATCCACCTAATTTTCAATAGGAAGTGATTCATCTGTATTGTAATAGTATATTAAAAGACAAATGTCAAGAGCAGAATGTAATAGAACAAGTGGCGAATATACTCAGTCATATACGTAGATTGATAACAGAAATGAAAGTATCTGTGAAGACATTTTGCAAAGATGAAATCACATTATACATAAATATTAACACATGAATATTTGCAATTTTAAACCCCACTAGATGAAATAGTATCCCCTCAAAATAATTAAATTCTTATTAGTAGATCTATATTACAAAAAAATTATACTCAAGTGTCAACATATTTTGAATTTCATGAATAAAATATTTGTGGAAATTTGTTTTCTCTCTTTTTGCATAAGTATATAAAACCTTCAATTTTGCCTCTTGCCCCACAAAGCCTAAATTTTACCAAAAACTTTGCCACCCTTAGCCTACACAAGTCCAGGAACATTTTCCAATTAAGTAAAATCACAGTATGGTAACCATCCCTCTGAACAATTGATCAAACAAAACTATTTTCATGTCAGGCGTAGTGGTGCATGCCGATAATCCTAGCTCTCAGTAGGCAAAGGCAGGAGGATCAGGAATTCAAGAGCAGCCTGGGTTACAACAGCAAGTTCAAGGCTATCCACGGCTACAAATTGAGACTCTGTGCCCTCCTCCCCACCAAAAATCATATCCCAGCAATATTACCTGATAAACTTCTACATATAGTTCTTTATGTGGTTATGAGCCATACAGTCTTATGAAGAAGTAAATTTCTTAATAACTTACGTGGGCCTGTAGTAGAGCTGGGCAGAGAGAAAGTTATCCTGACCATCAGGAGAGCTTTATAACCCTTATTTGGACTCACAGGAAAATAAGCTTTTAACTCTTGTAATCCAATTCTGTCACAACCCTGAAAAGCTAAGCAAAAACACACCAAGTAAGGTGTCTGTGTCTTATTTTATTTTTCCCCAGTACTAGGGTGTTGAACCTAGGGCTTCACACAGGCTAGGCAAGTACTCTTGTACTGAGTCACACTCCCAGCCCCATTTTTATTTTTTGTATCTGGAGACAGGGTCTCACTAAGCTGTGCAGGCTGCCTCTGGACTCAAAGTCGCAATCCTCCTGCCTCAGCCTCTCAAGGCTCTGCAATTACAAGTGTATGCCATGGCACTGGTTTTGCGTAACTGATTTCTAACAATATATTTGTATTTATAATATTCTGAAAAAGCAATAATGCTTTTTAATTAAAACAATTAGTCTAGACTTTGTACTATGTTTTCTCTCAACATGATGGTGGATATCTATGTTGCCTGCTCAATTATAATTCACTCTCCTGGTAAGAATATCCTAATATCCTTCTGGGTAACAGCTCTTCTGCCTCATTTCTCAGTCCAAGTATCTTCTAAAGGTGGACCTGTGACTCAGGCTCAACCATGCGGAGAACAGAATTCCCTTGTCCACAGTAATTTGCTCAGGGGGTGGGCATGTAAACCAATGGAGAAATACATGTCAGATTTTGTTGGACTTGTTGAGAAAAGTTCTTTGTTTTTACTGTGGTTAAGAAAGCAGAGTAAAAATCTGAAGTTGCTGGATGACCACTTTACTATCATACATGGGAAGTGAAAACAACAGGATGCAAAGTAAAGCCAAGAGGTAATATGGAGAAAGACATATTCCTGCCTAATACCAGGATTAACGGTTTCAAAGCCAGATCTACCATTGAACTTTGCAATTAAGTGAGATATTGTACACTCCTATTGCGTAAACCAGATTGTGTCTATCACTTGCAGTTCAAAACGTTCTTACTAATGCAAATATACAATCCTTGAGATTAAAACCCCAATCCTAAATCAGGTTTTTTTTCTAAATAAGGCCTTTTGGAGGTTATGTGTCATCTTCAGATTGCTCTCCTGCCTTGTAATGTCTCTGGTGCTTACTGAACACACTATTCACAGGCTGAGGGTGTGCTGCTTTGCCTCATCTAACCTACAGCACCCCTTACTAAACAGACAGCCATCAATGCCATTTGGTAAAACCACTTAAAGGACCTAGCACAATGGTAAACTAAGTTACTGTCACAAATATGTGCTTTCCATCTGCAATGATTTTAAAGTTACTCACTTAAAATCAAATTAATGCTGGATTTTTATGAACATAATAATATGATTTCATTTCAAAAAGGAATAAAATCATTGTTTATGTCCCTTAAAGATACAATTTTAACCAATTACCAAATAGTTCAGAGAAATGTAAATAAATAAATAAAAAGAAAGCTTAGTTCTTTCCTATTATGTACTTCTTACAACTAGGTTCCAGCAAAAGAAAGCAAAACTTAAACAATTAACAAAAACATATTCCTTTAGCTCTGCTTCTCACATATAAAATCTAAATGGAGGAAATGTCTAAAGCTCCTATTTAAAATTAACGAATGGCATTAGTTTACTCATGATTAGAGGAAAGGGGAAAGAGCAAGTTTAAAAAAACTACCTTTATTTTTTATTTCTTTTTCAGTTACATACTTTTAAACAGGGCTGTGTTTCATTATTCAGACATTCAGGCAATGTTGACTTCATTAGTGTTGACAGAAAAGAAGCATAAAAATGCAAAACATTGTTGGCTTAACCTGAACATACCTGCATTACCTATTATTGACCAGTTTGTGTTGCCAAAAGACTTATTCCTTGGCATTAAAATGGAGCACTTAAAAATATTGCTAAAAGCAAATGTCTACACACTGGTCTTTGCAGCAAATAAGGGTATTTATACTTTTAAAATATTTAAGTCCATATTGGATTAATATACACACCTTCTTATGTATAAGGAGTTCAGATCATATAAACACTGTACAGTCAAAAAACCCTACTGAGAATAAAACTAAATAGACTTATGATAAGAAATACAGATATCACATGTATTTACAAATACCATAGACACACAAATTTGGTCAAATACTGTAAAGAAAGAAGTGGTTTCACATTATAATGGCCAAAACATCCATCTACCTTGCTCAAAGCAGACAAAAACTCATAAAGACATCATGACAGTATACAAATAGACAGAATGAAAACTGTTGACCAAATTATATAGCAAATATTCTCTAGGCTGAGTGTAGGTCTTCAAAATAAAGAAAAGATCATTCATAGGATTCAGAGCAACAATGATAAATAATGCCCTGATTTGTGGTGTTCATATGGGTGCCTAATTTATCAAAAACAATGCACTGAACTTTTGGCTAATAAGAAAAATAAATTATAACATACAATTAAATAATTGTAAATGCAATAATGAAGTAAAAAATGTGGATTCATTTACTTTAATACACATTTTAAATGTTACCTTGAACAATAAAAATAAATAAGCACATCTAGAGGCACACCCTTAAAGACAAAGAAGACACTACATGGAAGGAGTAAGTAACAATTTCATAAATGAAAGATGAGTGTGAGATTTGATCAACATAATTATATCTTTCTAGCCAGTCTTTTTGTTTTAACCCTTCTTGAACACTCTGGCTAGTAGAATGTGACAAAAGTATACCTGTGTCTTTATGGTTTAAAATAAAACATACTTGAAAGGTGGAACAGGCTTCCTTTTTTACAGAACTGTTACTTTGTTCAAATGCAGGCACTTCAAAAGACTATAGAGGCAAAGCACCTGACCCATCTTCTCCAAAACATTTTTCAATCATCAAAATTATGCTAAAGAGTAGGAAAATTCCAGAGAACTAGCAAAGTTGAATACAAGAGACTAATGTGCACAGAGGGCAATAGAGTGACCCAGTTTTTATTGCTGGGGGTCTTTTTTATCAAAGAGCAAAATAATAAACAGACACCATTGCATGGCACATCCAAAGTTTTCGGCTTAAGGGAGAATGTCATCATTTAGCAGTAGGATTCAGTGGGATTTCTTTAGGCTTCAACCTTGCACACTGCAACGAGGTTCACATTTATTTCCTTTCCCTCGTAATTTTTCTTAAAACCCCAACATATGTCACTTCTTAAAGTATTCGTTTCTTTCTATCTAACATACATTATTATCTGGAAGCATAAAGTTACATTATACAAATATTTTGCATTTTTAAAAAATAAGCACTTTTGCCACTTCTGCAACATTGTACTTCACATAGTGGTGCAACAAAAGCAGAGCTCATATTTTCCGCACTTCTTGTGATTCATTTTACCACCACCATCTGCCGAACCCATAGAGATCTTCCTCAGTACCTCTGGGCAGTGACTGTACCATGATTTCACAGAGAGAATGTTAATATGACTCATGAATAACAGTACCATCAGTAATACTGAAATCAATGCAGATGTCACAAAATATGAACTTCTCCAGGAATAATTTTTTAAAAAATATTTGGGCAACTGTGTTTTCTCAGTAGCATTATCCATTGGGGGGGGGAAAAAAACCTTCTGTTTGATTATGATCTTCTGGAAGATATAAAAAATCAAATTAGATATATAATTGGTTGACATATAAGATACTGTACTGCTTTCTAAAACAGGAGAAGAGCTTCTGAAAAATGTCCTATAGAACTGTATTCATTGATACCACCCCATTGGTCCATTCCATTCATTGATGGGCAAAGCATTCGTGTTTTGACAAAACTTTAAAGCTTCCATAAAAGTTAAATTAGAAAAAAAATAATATATGAATGTAAGACAACCACAAAATGAAGTATGAAAGTAGGACATTTTTGTTTCTAAGAGTGAGTCCTTGAAAATATATGTGGTCACTATAGAGATGATTTTAATCACAAGACAGCAGATGAACATGTAAGCAACTCCCCATGATCTGTCTGTGTCCAGAGTCATTTGTGGCGTTGTATGGTTTTCCTTTTCCTTCGTTTGAAAAAGCAGCAGCACCTGAAGATGAGGAAAAAATTCCTTTATTATAATAGTACTAAAATTACCAAAGGTTGAATCTATCACATTAACTTAAAGGGTCATGAAAAGCAACAGGCTAATGCAAAGTTAACGGAGAATATACCAGTGAAGCATATGTATTAGTGAATTTATGGCACAGTTATTTCTATTGTGTCTTATTAACATGCCTTTTAGTTACAGCAAGACATTCTATGCAACATAAAAAGGAGCCTATAAGTTCAGAAGGCTTTGTTCTAAGAATTGAGAAGCTATGGTGTTCTGAATCTCAACTGACCCATCATGTTTTACTTATGTTATTCAATCATCTCTGACAGTGGCATGCTTTTATAAAGTTCTTCTATGCAGACTCTTCCTTTCTCTTTGATACTTATGTATGATTGCTAAAGACATTTTTAGAAAGGCAATCATGATCCTAATACTGGGGATTGCATTTTCACTAAAAATCAGTTTGTATTCCAAAGATAAAAACAAATCCAAAATACATTCATCAACAAACATTTACCATCATATTTACAAACTGGAAGAGGACAAATATATTAAATATAATGCTAAGACTGGCACTTTAAGGAATAAAGAATGCCAAGCTTAGTCTAAGTTATTCTAATTAAAGTAAAATTATACTTAACATTTAAAATAGCATAATAAGGGCTGGGGATTTGGCTCAGAATGCACAAACCCCTAGGTTTGATCCCAACTATCACTAAATAAATAAATAATGAAAGTGATTCTGTTTTGTAATTCTAAAACAATAGCCCTGATTTTTATTCCTTAGTGAAAAAAAAATCTAGATAAGATCCCTAAAAGAACTACTTTCTCTCACAGTAAATTTTCCTTGTCATGAAAAGATGCAACATATCATGACAGCTACAGAACGATGCTGAGGCTGGAATGAACTGAAAGTTAAATGACAATCACTAATCAGCAATCATGCACAAAAACACAAATGAGAGGATAATGGGGGATGAATATGAGCAATGTACAATGATACACGTGTGAAAATGTCAAAAAACCATTATTTTGTATGCTAACTAAAAAAATTACTAATAAAAATAAATAAAATAAAAATGAAAACCAGAGGGGGGGGGAGGCAGGCCTGTCTTTCCTTCAAATAAAGGTATGATGGTATGGCTTTTTCTACACTTGAAAGAAAGTCAATCTATGAGATATTCAAGATGACCGGCACTACAAAAAATGAGGCATCTTTTTAATGCTGTTATTTAAAAAAGAAAAAAAACTAAAATTCACCTCCAGTTCCCGCAGTTGATTTTACTTTTGGTACAAGCAAGAACGGTTGGCTACCTTGGGTTTTCCATTAAAGTCATGTGTGTGTGTGTGTGTGTGTGTGTGTAAGTAAATCATATTTGGTAATAAAAGCAGTGCATATTTAAGTACACAATGATTCTATCACCAAAAACTGTCAATTCAAAGACGGTATATAATATGACCTCATAAAGACGTTCCTGCAATTTTTACCAACAAACATTCATAAGAGGGTACTAACTCAACAAGTGCAAGCTAGCCACCATAGATACTACATAGCTTCCAGTCCTATTAGGCAAAGATTATGGGAAACGAAATAACTGTTACATAGTTTTGAGCTTTCTGTGAAATAAATGTAAATGTAAATTTGCATTATCTAACACTATACAATCTCTCTACCTACATTATCTTTAGACAAAAATAATTTCAGATTACCTATGGTGACTTATGCCATGATTATGAAACCAGTAGGAGACAGTGAAAACCAAATTATACAATTGCATCTTTTTAAGTGTTTCAAACAGCACACAATGACTAAAGCATGGAATATGAATAATACGAAATTATGTTATCAACTGATAAAGATTCGACTAGAAATATATGCAATTAATGAATCTTTATGAACTTTTCCTCACTGAGGTAACTATCAGAAAAAAATAAATAAATTACCCAGTCATGGACCTAGAAAAGAGCTATCCCTATAAAATAAGCCTACAGATAATACATTTTTTCCTGGATTTAGAAAAATAAGTCTTTTTAACTGTAAAAAAAAATTATTTTTAACTGTAGCTACCTAATGCTTTCTCAAATATCAGTTATAAAAATTTTCTAAAATACCAAAGCAAAACAACATTACTGAACTCAAAAATCACTTTCTAAGAGATGAAAACTAGCAATTACTCTAAAATGAATATTTTTGATTAAAGACTTAGAAAAGAGTTAAGAAACATCCATAAGTTAGAAAACCAAATATAAAATATTGGTATATAGATGAACATACTAGCTGGGCACAGTGGCGCACACCTATAATCCCAACAACTTGGGAGGCAGAAGCAAGAGGATCACACGTTTGAGACCAGAGGCAGTCTGTATAACTTAGCAAGACTCTGTCACAAAAATATAAAACAAGCTAAAATATGGGCTGGGGATGCAGCTCAGTTGTAGAACACTTGCAAAACACTTGCATGAGGCCCTGGGTTCAACTCCCCAGGACAATAAAAGAAGATTAAAAAAGAAAAGAGAGAAAGAAAAAGAAAAGAAAATCTAGTCATTTATTTTTTAATATACAGTCCTTTTTAATACTGTTTATTTTTCCCATATACCATCATTTGTCATTTCAAATTATAAAGCATATTCTTTTAAAAATTTCATACTAAGCTGGGTGTGGTGACATATGCCTGTAAGACCAGAACTCAGGAGACTATAGCAGGAAGATCAAGGATGGATGTGAGTTTGAGGCCAGCATGGTCTACATAGCAAGTTCCAGGCCACCCTGGGCTACACAGTGAGACCCTGTCTCAATAAGACCAAAAAGGAAAAAAAAAGAACAAGAAAAATCCACACCAAAAAGGTATTTTAGTTACATAAGCCTTTTAGAATGGGAAATTTAATGTAACACAAATTTTGATGATCAAGCTCAATTCCCAGATTTTCAACACTTATATTAGCCATTCACACTGGCAACTATATTTTTCCAGTATTGTTTTCAGTTCTGAGAGTCATGTTCTCCCCATTTCTTAAGTAAACTTTCTTTCATTAGCATAATATTGTTGAATATAAAAAACCATGTCAAGCATTTACTTATTTGAGATGAAATAATATTTTAAATAGATTCTAGTAGTAGATGCCTTTTGAGTTCAAAAATAATCTAGAAATATCTATTTTTCAAAAGTAAACCCCACTAAATAAAAGTATAATTTACAAGTATCATTTTTAAGTGAACATGGCATGCTATTACAGTAACTACCACCAGAGGGCAGCACTGCTTTATGCGATATGAATGCAACCACTACAAAGAGACGCTCTCAAAATATACCCTCATACAAATTAAGGAATAAATTAAGGAATAAACTGATACTTTAACCTGTGCCTGATTGATTATGGTAAAATTCATTTCGAAAACAGCTGATTTATAGCCTTGGTGATTAAGAAATTAAGTCTCATCTTGATTGTCTCCTGTCCCTTAGCACTCAACCTGAAACAGTGCTGTTCCTACATAGTCATCACATTACTATTGTATTTTTCTCTACTACCACTTTGAAATTTTTTATTTATTATCTTCTTTCACAATAGAATGGAACCTTTATAAGGGCTTCTCTACAATATATCTCAAAAAATTAGCATAATGTTCGTTCTCACTTAATATTTATTGAATAAATGAATGATCTGCCTCATAAATACAACTAATTTGTAGAGTAAGAGCCTATGTAAAATTCTAGGCATGTTCTAAATCTAGAGTTCTTACCTATGGGCCAAAAACTCTAATGAAACGTCACAAAATGATTATTTGAGTACCTACGTGAGGCTTTTTTGGAGAAAAATTACTTGTACTAAATTCTTTAAGAAGTCTGGATCTCAAGGTTGAGAAGCACTGCTTTCTAGATGTAACTGCCAGGTGACCCCCTCTTACTTCTCCATTTGCAGTAGTGTCACAGTCCTGGATGCTTAGCACCACAGATAAATGAACCTGTGCCTTCAATTATAAGTGCAGGTAAAGGTGTAAAAAGAGACGATATAATGTTAACACTTGGTATAAATGAAAGAGGAAAAAACGCCAACTATTGTTAATGACCATCTCAAATAATAGCAAGAATTCCAGTAATCAGTACATACCAAACATCTCACAGATGATGTGAGCAAATTATCATCAATAAATTCAATTATCTGATCTTAGAAAATTATCCACACGCATAAAAACTTTAAGTACATTTTCTCTCCTTCCTGTTCACTGTGTAGTGACAGTAATTTTCTTATACATCAGTTCATACTCATTTGGGTCTCTTCAGATCTACACTATTGGCAACTACCCCTGAGGAAACTGATTAAGTTTGCCAAACATTTTAAGTCATGTGCTTGTCAATGCTGCTTTTCTTCTTCTTGGCTTTCTTTATTATTTCTTCCATGATTCCAGTGAGCCAATATGCTCTCAAGTCAAGTTCATGTTCTGGCATGCTCATTTAGTTGCTAGCCTAGAGCTTTAAATCTCCATCTCTACTCCAAAATCCCTTGGGAATAAATACTAAATTCTGCTTCTGATGAATCTAAGGCTGTTTCTTTAAATGCTGTTAGACAGGAAACAGAGACTCATAATGGATCAAAGTCCTGAACTGTGCAGAAAACATACATGGTAAGGGCCTAGGCTTGCTATTGCCTGGATCTGAAATTCTTTCTTATCCTTTCTACAATGACTGACTCACTCACTCAAATTTTGACTCAGAGACTATTCGTACCTCCCCAAACCTACTCATATAGAACTTTAAAAGCTAGCCTCTCCTGACTTGGGTTGATGAGTATACAAACAATATCTCTTATGACATCTAATCTTTAAATCTTCGATGAAGAATTTTTCCCCTTAAAATTAATACCAAAAGTATAATTTCATATCTTTGGATTTCTTTATTTAAAAAAGAACTGTTCAGCTAAGCAAGAAGAGTTCAGATCAGAAAACAGGACCATTCACATAACAACTCCAAGTAGAACCTACAGATCATCCTCATCTCCAGTTTCCTCCTCACTATCCACCTGCAATTAGTCTCTCAGTCTGAAATGATTTGCAAAACCTCCCCTCCCCTTCTGCTGGCTTAGTTCAGAAATTCTCATCTTGCTTCTACCATTGCTTAAAGCCTTTTAGGCAGAATTCCCAGTTTCTCTCTCCAAGCTGCTCCCATCATAAACACAGCCCAGCCCTCTTACTCTTAAATCTCACCTATAGTTCTCCATTGGCTAAGACATTCAGTCCACATAGTTCTTCATAGAAGAATATGCTTTATAATTTGAAATGACAAATGATGGTATGTAGGGAAAACAAACACTATTAAATTTGGTCCTCAACCTAATTACCATGCTTTTCTCTGTCTTGTCTTCCACTAGGGAGAGACAGGGAAAGAAAAGGAGGAAGAGGGAAGGAAAGGCAGGGAAGGTCAGAAGGAAGTCAGCAAAAAGGAACATTTCCTTGCTATTTCTATCACATGCCTTATGGTCTTTCATACCCCTTATCTTTACCTGTGCTCTTCATTGTACCTACTTATTTTCTCCCCAAACCAGTTAAAGTGCATGAGGTTATAGCCCAATGGTAGAGCATTTGCCTCACATGTCCAAGGCACCCAGCAATTAAAAAAAAAAAAAAAAAAAAAAAAAAGGATACAGTCTTTACTGCTTTGTACTATAATTTTAATGCCTTTCTCTTTCTCACTAAAGTGATCTCTGGAAGAAACACATTGTTTTCTTAATCTTTGTCTTTCTAGCTATCAAAGTGCCGAACACTTAGAAACTAAATGAATGGACCCAAACTGTCATCTTAACATATTTTCTAAACTGCACAATCACTACAGACTACTGACTCAAAATATAAATTCTTCATCTAGTTTCATAGGAAAACTTAATGCATATCTTTGAGCTACTTTCAGCAACCTGATGAACCCCAGGAAGTGACACAGCCTCATAACCAGTGCCAAATTAATTTTCCTAAGGCTCAACCTGATGATATTGTTTCCTGGCTTTAAACCACAGCTTCCTTTCTTATGCTGAGAAAGATAATCTCCCCATTTCTTTACCTGGCTACCAAGGCCCTTTGAGATAAGGCAGGTAACCTGTATCAGTTTTCATTAACATCTTCATATCCTCTGTACTCACATGGGTTATCCCTCAAACTTGCTCCATTCTTTCCTTGCTCCATTCTTTCCTTGCTCCACTTCAATGTTCAACCTTTTCTGACTCCTTCCACCAATCTCCCTTGGCCATTCGCGCTCATTTTTTGAGAAATAATGTAAAGGTATCCTTACCCACCAAGACTTCTCCGATCTTCCCAGCTAGAAGTACATATTCTATTCTCTGAAGGTCACTGATGTATTTCCTGTCTGCCCTACTGATAATGTAAGCCTTGAAATAGCTTCATAATCATCACATTCCAAAACATACAATAATCTGTTCAGTAAATATCCAAAGAGTAAACAGAAAAGAAGGAAAGGAAAGAAGGAAGGGAGGGAGGGAGGAAATAAATAAAAAGTAAATCATTCAACTAAAGGAAGCCTTCTCCTATATTCCTGGAAGGAATGTTTAGGGCATTACCATTTGTATCATCTTAATTTAAAATTCTTAACTATTGTTAATAAGATAAAAGTCTCATTACTAATGAAGAGGCCATGTATAAATGAGGGGACAGAACATTTTCCATTATTTGGTAATCATATATTTGCCCCAATGAGGTACCATTCTAAGAAACTCAAGAATGCTAAAATGTCCATGATAGGACATATTTTACTTAAACAAGATAAGGTAAGAGGAATCTTTGCCAATTGTAGCTAAGAAGAAGGAAAAGAATTTTGAAAGGGAATTCTAGGCAGGTTCCCAGAGGTTCTCTGCCAAATGGTAACAGAGAGAAGATAATCTTATGATACAATATAGAGAAGGAAGTTATGCTCACATTTCTTAGTCACAGACTAAGAGGACACAAGGAACATATTAATGAAGTTGTAGAAATGTTGAGGAGTAACCTGATTAAAAGGAAGGCAAAATCTTATGTGTTTAAAGAGAGTTTTAGTGACTAGTTAGAGAAATTCTGAGGATTCCTAAAATCCTATGAATAGCAGAGAAACACTGGCATAGTGCCAGGCATGGCACAGTGCTGAGGAATGTTTCATCTGTTGTACATTAGGGCTGCTATGAGTTGGAACCCGACTTGACAGCACCTAACAACAGAAAACTATAACCCATATAGAGTAAGACTTCACTGAAATCATGAGTTGTTGTCTTTCTATTTTTTTCCTCAACACCACTTTATTAAGATATAATTCACATCATAAAATGCACACTTTTAAAGTGTACACTGCAATAGTATATAGTATATTTAGAGAGTTATGCAGCCATCATCACTATTTAACGTCATATTTTCATTCCCCATAAAGGAACCCTATTGTCTACTAGCAGTCACTCCCATCCTTCTCTTCCTTGCCCTAGACAACCATTAATCTACTTCCTATGCCTATATTGTTGCCTATTCTGGACTGTTTGTTTAAATGGAATCACATAATATGTAGCCTTTTGTGATTGGCTTCTTTGACTTAGCATAACGTTTTCTTTATTTTTATTTTTCCTTTTTCTTCTTTTTTAAAATTCTGAACAATAACTCAAAATAACAGACTCTTAAGTCCATACAGCTGTCATTCTGAAAATATAGCATAATTACCTAAGCAATTGCAAAATTTACCTCAAGCAAGCCAAGTATCATGTTTTCAATTTCACTTCTTTATATACAGGTAGGATAGTCCTGTTGTAGGGGTACACCACATTATTTATTTGATTATTTTGCAATAAGTTATTGAGGTATATACCATTCTGAGGATCTAAACATGAAAAAGGCCTCAAGAAATTCAGAAAGTTTCACGACAGGGGAAATACATAAAGAGTAATGTAAGAGAAGGCAGATTGAATACACCAATGGACTAGAGCAGGGATCCCCAACCCTTGTGGCATAAGAGATAGGTTTCATGGAAGACAATTTTCCCACACACTGAAGTCAGAGCTCAGGCAATAATCCAAGAGAGGAGCTACAGGGAGCAGTTGTAAACACAGATGAAGTTGTCTAGCTTGCCCTCTGTTCATCTCTTCCTGTGCAACCCAGTTCTTAACAGTCCTACTAGTCTGCAGGCCAAGGTTTGGAGACTCCTAAAATTGAGGGTTCAAAATAAAAAATGGGGCTGGGAAAGACATACAGTGGCCAGACTATGAACATTATGAAGGGCTTTGGTGTCATGTCAAGAACTCTGGACATGATACTCTAAGCAATGGAGAAAAGTGCCTTCAAGAATAGTTTTCTCATTATTTTCTTTTTTCTCATCCACCAATGTGTACAGAGAGAAAACAAACCCAGAAACCTACATACCCACACTCATCCCAATTATTATGTGATTCTTTAAAGCTACCTCTACAAAGCATTCTCTGATCATTAGTTAAGAAGTTATCTTTTTATTTATAAATTTGATAGTTTTTATGCTTTTTCTGTAACGTATTATATACTAATACATCTAATGCAACTGTAACCTTCCCTCCTACGTTGTAATCTATTTGAGAACAAGAACAATGTCAGATATTTCTGAAATCTCAGCAGAAGTATTTGATTGAACAAATGAATAAATGGAATGGAGGTGACCGAAAGCAAGTCTCAAGAAGGATGTGAACACAGAATGGCTAGCTGCAGTGAAGAATGTGGAATGGAAGTATAAATATGGGACACTCATGGAAGAAACACAAACTTGGGAGGGACACAGATGAGAAAGGCCACACTGGCAGCTGATGATGGAGAAATAAATAGGGGTGAAAACTGATACTGAGTACCGACCATGTGCCAGACAAAACACCAGATCTTTATCAATTTACTTTTTTCACCAACTTATAAGGTAGGTTATTATTATTAGCACCATTGTACAGAAAACAAAACAAGCTTTGAGAAAGTAACAAACAAGTAACAGATTTTATAAGCCATGTTTAACTGCCAAGGATATGTGCATTCTAACTTGCCCAATGCTATCTTATTGTTGTAACTGTCCGTATCACTGTACCTAAAATTCACAATCATAAGACATTATTTTACTTTTTATTTAAGAACATAGTCAATAGCTAATTATACCTTGACATACACTAAATTAAGTCACACTGTCAACAAATTCTAGAGTCAAAACTGATTAAAATGGAAAATTAATCACTGCTTTTTAAGAAGAAATATCCACAAAAGTTTCCTCACTTTTGCAGCCAGCAAATGAGAATTTTTAAGGAAATTATATACTGCTTGGATATAAGTGAAATGAATAAATGAGTAAAATGCTTCAAAATTTACTACTCTAAGCAATTTCCTTTATTCACTCCAAGGCTGACTCAAAATTTGTCCTGGGACTGAGAAGTATTTTAAACACAGAACTACAACTAAAGGAAAATGTCAGAACATAATTTAAATTCAATATTATTTCTACTAGTAAGAATACTGTCTCATAACAACTATAATTATCAAGAACTATTTAGAAGATGCCTCACTAAAGTTTATCATGAATTTCATAAATATTGCATTCAATGATAATAATAACTGGTTAGTAAATGAATAAAGTTTTAGTGTTACTATGAGAGAAGGGAATTGTTGTATTTACTAGTAACCATGAACACGAAAAAAGAAAGTTTAACTCAAAATCTATCTTTCTATTTAAAATAACAAATGAAAACCTCTGTGTTACAAAGCAAACACACAAGCACAGGCAGAGTTGGTATATCATCTATGCATTTTAAGAAGTGCCCCAAATCTACATCACCTGAAGAAAAAAGTTGCAGCAGGCAAAAGAGCTCCTCAGCGAGTTATTTCTTGCTTTTTCAGAGCTAATATTAATGGTATCAAATACTTTTTTATCAATTGTAATTTCTATGTGCAGAGGTTTTTTGGTTTTTTTTGTTTTTTTTTTTTTAAGAAAAGACACAAAACAGTGCTAAATCTTTGATATTATAGTCAACGGAGCTATTTCTGCCTGCCTACACTTGATAACTCACCACATGTTCAACACTTTCTGGCAGCTATACACAAAAGAAAAAAAATACAAAGGGGAGAGAGAGAGAAAAAAAGAGAGAGAGAGAGAGAGATCATCAGAAACAGCCCACAATGAAATGATCACATTGTTTTCATGCTTAATTTTTCCAAGCATAATTTACAACAAATATAATTTACATTTTTAAAAACTAATTTAAAACTAATTAGTAAAGCATGCAGTATCCTCAAAACTAATTATTCTGATGCATACAGAAAAAAAATTATCAACAGTATAGCAATAACATTCATGCAACACTCCTAAAATATCAAAAGTTAAAAATACACTCTTAATTTTAAATGAGAATTTGAGCCCAGTTCTTAAATAACTGTTTTTGTATTATTAAAATGTTTACTGGAATAGCACTATTTTAAGCTTAGTGATTAAAATAATTAAGTGTATCACTTATTTTACATGTGCCTATTCCCTGAAAAACAATTTCTGAAATAATTCTATGTGACTATAAATCTCAAACATGCATAGTTTAAGAACAAAATGTTACTAAAACAATCAAAACTAATACATACTTGGTTTCATCCATCACTTCTACTTCTGTAGGGGCTGTGATGGGTGCATTTGAACGTCCTGCAGTGGGGTCATCTGTGTTTAACTCTCCATTTGTAGAACTTACAACCTTTAAAAAAAAAAGAAAGAAAAAAATATATACACACATATATAACAGATACATTACACATATCCATGAAGTAAAGGTTAAAGTATTTAAATTAGAAAGTTAATATGAAGAATGCAAAACAATTAGTAGGTAACTCACAAATGAATACACTAATAAGTCTAGCTCTTTATTAGGTATCAAAGTCATCTGATATGTGCCTTTAACTTACTTCCCTTGCACCTTAAAATGTCTGTCTTCTGTCTCCCACTAAGGTCTCAATCAGTTCCCTCCTGTGTACCCATCTTCTTTGATACACTGATACATGAATTACTTCCCTTGAAAACTTTAATATTGCTCCTTCCAATGGGTCTATCACTTCAATCTATAATGACCCGTAGGTCCCCATCTCATATTGCCCATGTAAATAAAGAGCAAGACCATTCATTTACCCAGTTGCTCCAAGCCCCAAAAGCAGAAGTCACTGTGATTCCTCTTTGACTTAAGCACCACATGTAATCCAGAAGTAGGCCCTGTTAAATCCTTCCCCAAATATTTCCCATCTCTAATCAATTCTCAACACCTCTATTACTACTAGGACTCTAGTCCAAGCCACCATGATATCTTATGCAAATAAGAGCCTAAGCCTACTAACTGGTCTTCTGCTTTTATGTACACCCCAAGTAAAATGTATCATCCACCTGGCAACCAGGGTGCTCCTTTTAAGATACAAATCAGACTGGTTACAATTTCCTGCTTAAAACTGTCCAACTGTTGTCTTCTCATTTCCCTTAGAATAAAAATCTATACTCCTTACTCTAATTTTTAAAGCTCCACACACCTGGTATCTGCTTCTCTCTAATCTAACACCATTGTCCCTAGGACTCACCACCCTCCATCTAATATGTCAAGCTTCTTCACACACTAAAGCCCTCACATTATATAATTGCCACTGCCCAGAATTTTCTTCCTACTTATTAGCTGTCTTCTTATTCAGATTTTCAGAAAGCATCTCTGGGACAGGGCTTTTCTTTCATACAACCTAATTTTTATACCCTATTTTTAATTCTTTGTCCAGTGTTTATTAGCACTGATATCTTTCTTATTTGCTTATTTGTTGTGTTTCTTGATGCTGTGCCTCCTTTAAACCTAAGTTTCATAACAATAGGAACCTTGCCTTATTCCCTGTTATATCTGGCACAGAATAGGTACTGTAAATATGTGTCAAAATAAATGAATACGTGCATACATGCATGCATGAAATCCTAACAGAAAGATCATAACAAAATTCCTGAATACGTCAAATTCTTTTGGTCCTATGAATTCACTCTATTGTCCTGTCTTCATTTCTTAACACTAAACTTGAAAAAAGTACAATACTCATTCATTCCATTTTTATAGTTTTCCATTTACTTATTCCTCAACTCTTTGCAATCAGTTCTGTCTTTATTTTAGAACTCTAGTAAGCCTTCTCTTGCAGGTTACCAATGAGTTCTAGAAAATATATTCTGTGAGCTTTGCCCATTCCTCACTTTTCTATACATTTCTGTATCACATGGTACCAGCTGATCACTATGGAGTAGGATGGGTCTGGACTCAGTGCTAGTTATACTACTTACCAGTTATTCCTGAAATTGTATGTGACTATAAATCTCAAACACGCACAGTTTAAGAATAAAAAGTTAATAAAACAATCAAAACTAATACACACTTGGTTTTATCCATCACTTCTACTCCTGAAATTGAGAAAGATACTCCACCTTGCTAAACTAAACCTCAGTGTCCTCAACTATGAAGTGAGAAGCAGCAGTATTTATTTAGCATGGTTGCAATGAGGATGAAATGAGAACAGTACAATATATAGCAGTGCCTGGCATACAGCAAGAGATCAATAAATGGTAGCCATGATTGTTACTACCAGTTTCAGCTATAATCATGGCTTCAGCTATCACCTATAAAGGACTCACTGAGCCTAACCACTCACCCATATTTTCAGTTAGGTGGACCAAGTTTTGTACCTCAAACATAGTATTCCCAATACTAAATTTATCATACTCCCTCTCTTAAATCCATTACTTTTCATGATTCCTGTTTCAGTTCAAGCACTACCCTCTTTCCAGACTTCTAAGCTCAAAATTTAAAAATTATTTTTGATTCTTCTTTCCTTTATCTAACTTCTTTATAGGAAAAAAATATGTATCAGAAGCATAAGCACCAGAGTGGACAGTTGACTACTACACCTAACAGTACTGTTTATAGTGCCTCGTATTTCTAAAACTTAAAAAGTTTTAACTGAGAGCTCCTAACATGTCAAGCACTGTTCTCATGACCTGGAATACTATAGCAAATAAAAGAGAAAAACATTCCTTCCTTCACAGGCCTAATATTTTAGTGTGGAAAAATAGGCTCCTAGCCAGGCGAGGTGACACATGCCTGTAACACCAGGAACTCGGGAGGTGGAGGCAGGATTGCAAATTTGAGGCCAAAGGCAGTTTGAGAAATTTAGTGAGATCCTGTTTCAAGATAAAAAATTTTTTAAAGGATTTGGGGATGCAGCTCAGTGGTTGAGTGCTTGCAAAATATGTGCAAGGCCCTGGTTTCAACCCCACATACCAAAAATAAATAAATAAATAAATAAATAAATAAATAAATAAATAAGGGGGGGGGCTTCTCTCGAGTCCAAGGAAAGTAACTAGAAATCAACTGACATATTTGAGTTAATTCCACAACTATGGAAATTGAGTTTCCTACATCCTATGTGGAATAAGTACTTAGAAATGAACACGGCATTAGTTTTTGTGAATACAGTTAAAAACATTCAAAACTGCCTTGACTGTGTGCAGAGGAAATCCAAGGAAAAGAAGACTGTGATACTTAAGTCTGCTTCTCTGTTTCTGGGGTACCTATTTCCCCCTTTTGAACTCTACGTAAACTTTTTCTCTTTATTTCTCCATCCTCCTGAAAATATTGTAAAATAACTATTCTAATTACTGAACATAATTTGATTCTTTATCCTTAATTTAAAATTTAAAAATACCAACTCCCTGCCCTAAACAGGAAAGGAACTGGACAAAAATATTCTTATACATGTGAATTCAATATCGGTAATAAGCAGTGCTTTGCATATAGTACAGAAAGCAATTTCACTGAACATTTTCTTTGCTTATCCATCTACATAATATTCAATAGTTTTCTTTCTCATTCGTTTTATTCACTAGCCCTGGATAGCTGAAAGGACCTCACCTCAAATAATCTGACTTACTTCAGTTCATGGAAGAAGACTTTTATACCTGACTTTGATTCACCTTATTTAATTGAAAAGTTTCAAATCCCACTAGAACTGCCTGGCCAGAACCAGACCAAAAGGAAGTAACATCTTCTTTTATGTAATTTTTCCAGCATTTCACAAATTCCCTAATCCTCTGAGTAGAAGCCAATATTGCATGGTAAAAGCAGAGTCAATATGGTATCGGTTAAGACATGATACTGCTATTGTCCCCAGAATGTCAGTCTACTTCACATAAGTGACTTGAGAGAACATCACAGTATTAAAACTACCTTAACTTAAAATTAATGATCTTTTTGCAAAGGCTTTCTTTTTCTTTCTTTCTTCTTCTTATTTATTTATCTTTTAGTAGTAAGAGGTTGAGCTTACGGCCTCATGCGTAAAGGCAAGCATTCTACCAAAGGGTTGCCTCTCTAGCCCCCTTTTTATTTTTTTATTTTGAGACAGGGCCTTGCCAAGTTATGTAGGCTGCTCTTGACCTTAAATCTGCAATCCCTTGCCTCCTCTTTTCAAGTCAGAGATTACAGGCCCAGGTGCAAAGGTATTTTACAAAGGAGAAATGAAGATACAATATTATAAATAATGTCATTATATTCCTGGAAGTTAATAAACCAAGAAAATATATACAAAAAATTTTTACAAGTGAAATTCTTAAGAACGATGCTATTAAGAAACATTTCTAGAAGACAAGAATCTCTGAAACATTCATGTTCTTCAGGCCGATTTCTTCTAATGAAAGTACACAAAAAATGACAGATGCTCTGAGGTTTGACATTTCAAAAATAATTCAGGTGTTGTACAGGTTTATTGTTATTATTCTTAAAGAAATTTCCTCTGACATTTCCAAATTCAAAAAGAATAGTTAAGAAGTTTAAAAAAAAACAGAGGTAATCAGATCCCAGTCTCACTATCCAAGTTGAGGGTACACACAAAGGAAACAGCCTACAGGTAAATGTGAGAGAAAAATAATAGTTCACCTAACAGATGTCCGCCTTATCTAATTGCAAAAGGCATTTTCATAGACTTGTGAGCACAAAGATACATCTTATCACAAAGATAAAGTGTCTTTGTAGTCAATGATTTTTAAAAGGGAATCAAAATACTTTCCAAATTTAATGAATTCATACAAACTAGTTATACTACTATCTTCCCAATATATATCTGATTTCTTATAAGCACAATTGCCAAGTGCACAGTAGAGGCTCAATATAATTTACTAATTAGCCAGATATTCAGCTATCCAATAAATATATTAGAAATACTAAAGCATACATTTTATTTATGTACTCTGCATTTTCTAAAAGGTAGCTATTAAAAGCACATTGATTCATGAGATATAGTTAAAAGAGTAATTTCCAACAAGTTTATTGGACCTGTTTTATGGTACACATATATTATTTGAAACCAACTTTCCTACATATTTTTAAAACTACAACTAAACATACATTTGATTCTTGATATTCCAAAAGATGACCCCAAGGCATAGTGACATTCCATGGACTTTCAACAAAGATAAACCAAAATGGATTTCAACTTAACTTTCACTTGTGCTAGCATTAATTGGAGCACTATTTTCTTTGAACATTCAAGTCTTTGGAGATACTACTATAGACGTTATTATAAAAGAATATCAAAATAAATTAACAATACTAATTTACCCCAGTGCCAACTGAACAAGGAATTTCTCAGACTAAAGGAGATGAACTGGAAATTACTCCTCCATGTATACTTCCTGCCATTGCAAGATACATTTGTCTAATACCTTTTTCTGCTATCACTGCATTTCAGACTCTAAATCAGCTAAAATATCAGACTGCTTATTAACACTGTTCTTTCATTTTCCTCAACAGTGCCTGGTTGCATGTATCTTTTGCACAACTTGTGATTCTACTCCTTTCCTCCCCCAGATACTCAAAATTACATTTTTCCTTAGATTTAAACCAAAGGCTTCCCAACAAAAAGAGATTCCCAAACAATCAAAAGGTAAACTATATACTATTTAACATAGTTTTTCAGTACAGTAGTGTCCTTAATATTTGTCTTTTTCCTTCTGCTTATAGGTGCCTTTAAAAGTTTTACAGGATCCAATATTTTAGTGGCATTTCAACTCAATGGAATTGTCCTTCAGTGTGCAGCACAGCTCTGAGGTGACCACTATCTGGTGCTACTGGTCCATTTTAAAACCTAATTTTAAAGATTTGATGTCCTAGGTAGAAACGTATCAAAAAGGAAAAACAACTGAACTCTTCCTTTCCCCTCAGTCCCCATACTCAACTAAACTCTACCTTCTAATTATTTTTCAAATCCTTTCATTCCTCTTCATCTGTACTCTCCATCAATGTTCCTCAGCTACAGACTTTTGATAGCTGTGTCCCTGACTCACATCTCTCCCTTTAATCTCATCTCTAGCAAAATCTATCTTTAGAAAACACTTATCCAGTGAATTTAGTCTCTTTCCTAATTCTCTTTATGACTACCAAACACCTTCAGAATAAAGCCCAAATTTAATAACAAGACCTATTAAATCCTCCATGATATGCCTCCTGCCCACATCTCAGTCTCATTTCTCACAAACACTAGATTGACTGCACCCAGTTTCTCAGTGTGTCTCTCATCTCCACAACCTCATGGATGCTGTCTCCTCTGCCTCGTACATTCTTCTCCTGTCCCTTCTACCTTCTTCAGCTGATGATTCTTTTGGTCTCAGCCTATGTATCATTTTTTTCTAGGAAATTTTAAAAAATCTAAGTTAGGTGGTTTTCTTACACTTTCTCCTAGTACTTTGTGCTGTCTCTACTGATCACACTGCCTATTTACAGCCTCATCTTTTGACTGAAAATTCCAGAAACAGGCAGTGTGTCTCTTTATTCTTCCTTTCATTCAAAGATTGAAGAACAGTACCTAGCATCTAGAAATAATTTCTAGAGATATTTGCTGAATGAGTGCCCAAGAATCTGAGTGTGGTAAGTCTATTTCTCAGCCACATTCATTACTAATGACTCTAAGGGGGAACAGAGACAGACACACTGGATTTGGATAGGGTTTTCCAAAACAAATATTGGCCAAGAATAGATGCAAAACAAGATCTTCAGGTATTTCAATATTGTTATTAATCTCTTCAGCAGGAGCAGTTTATCAAACGTGCAGCTGTGGATTAATATTTCACTAAAAGGCAACAAAACTGGAAAAATTCCATTTGACGATTCTTTCTTTTGGCTGTGCCTCTATACTTTGCCTTCCAGAGATAGATAAAAATTTCTGAAGTCAAATTTCTTAATTTTCTAAAACAACAGATTCTAATTACCTAGCATTTCATAAACCCCAGCTTTTATGCTAAATTTTAAATTAAAATTCAAAACCAAATCATGTGGTAAAGGTATTATAAATATCCTCTTTTTAAGATGAGTGTGTTGACATACGGCTATAATCCCAGCATTCAAGAGACTGAGGCAGGAGGATCACAAGTTTGAGGCCAAACTGGACTCTACAGTGAGTTTGAGGTCAGCATGGGCTATAAACCAAGATGTGGTCACAAATAAACAATCAAAATAATCCTTCTTCTACTCATAAATAATCTGAAACATAGAATTTGAACCAAATCTTACACCAGAGATTATGCCCTTACCCACAATGTCAACAATGTGGTAACCTGTATGTCTAGTCTGTTATAATAATTCAAGGAAGTCAGAGAGTTCAAGTTTAGACTCTGCTGTTCTGGTTCTATTACAAGCACATCTGAGATAATAAATACCTACAGATCTTTCCTTAAGTCAAAAATGGCAAGAAATTTCACATTGCATGTCAACTCTAAATAGTCTGGAATACTTTACATGCTACACTGACAGCAATGATCAGTTCTAAAGGAAAAAAAATGCTGTGATGAGAGAGGTATGTGATAGGCTCAAAAGGGTTCATTTTAGGTAACTGCTAGGGCTAGCAGTATAGCTCAGTGGTAGAGTAACTACCTAGTATGTATGAGGATCTGGGTTCAATTCCCAGCACTGAAAACAAACCTCAGATGCTAATTCCATTTCTAAGTATCTCAAATCTGTATCACTCTGTATTACAGGGTAACTTTTCTACTGAAATGTCTTTTCTGAGAAGGTGTTTGATAATATGTCCTTGGTATTCTTTGAGAATATTTCTTCAATTGTCTTATAGTCTTTGTATCTGCTGTAAAAACCAATACCCGAAACTATGTTCAATAAGAAGTTTTTGATGTTGCGGTTTTGGGGGTTGGGTTTTTGTTGTTGTTATTATTGTTGTTTGTTTGTTTTGTTTTTTTAAGAGTGGTGTCTTGTTATACAGCCCTGGGTATGTAGACCATGGTGGTCTCAAACTTGCAGTAATCCTCCTGCTTCTGTCTCCCAAGTGCTGGGATTGTAGGCATGCCCCACCAAGCCTGGCATCAACAGGGAGTTTAATGATCACTGCACAAACAATCTCAAGGCAAATTCCCTTCGTATTTCTTTACTAATGAAAGGTTTTTGGAAGCTGGATCACGTAGCTCAGTGGTAGAGTGTCTGCCTAGCACACATGAGGACCTGGATTAGATCCCCAGCACTAGGGGGGCAAGATTTTTTCTCTTTATCTCTTCCCTTTATCAGTGAAAATGAAAGACACCCTGTTTCCCTTCCTGCTTTTACTCAGACTCAACCACAGTATACCATTATAATAATATTAGCTCAGATTTTAGGTAATTTTCTTTCCTTTTATTAAGAGTTTTAATTAATAATTTCACTAGCCCAAGTATATAAGAATCATAACATTTCAAATAATTTCAAAAGCATGTAGGATATAAATTGCAAATGAATTAATTCAGCCTTTATTTTGCATTAGTACAAGACTCGAGCACTATCCTACTTGACTGTAAATTTTTTACTTACATCAAACTTTTTTAACATGAATTATATCAGGTCAGTTTAATACTTTAAATTCATGAAAATAGTACACAATTTCTTGTTTTAACTATGCATTTGTTCTATTACTAGAATTCTAGGAAATAAATTGATTACTTATTGAATATTACAACAAAGTCAGATATAGTCTCTACAGGCAGAAAAGTTTTAGAGAGAAATGAGGAGAAATGAGAAAAGCTCAAATACCTCTGTTTTGGAAAAAACAATGAATTATTGAAATGATGAGCCAATAATCAAATTCATTCACCCTTTGATAGTTCAAAGGGATCCCATGAGCTCCATTGTGAATCACATAAGAGTAAGAAGAGGCTAAGAAAATAAATTTGTGGTAATAAACCACAAAAGTACAAGGAAAGTTTTCTAATAGGGCCATAATTGTTGCAGATATCCCTGAGCATCACACAAAACACATGCTACAATACATACAAAGGAACCTAGATACATATAAATGTGTACAGACACACAATCCAGTTCATTATACAAATTAAATATAATTTGCTTAATTAGGTTTATGAATTGAGGTAATAAAACATTTACAACTCAGGCACCCTTGCCCCTGAGGCCTTCACTCTAGACTTTTATAAAACCTTTCAAATATTTCTATGATGTATTACTGGAAATTTCATAGGCTACAATATTCTATAAAATAGTTGGCTACATAATTTAAATTACCTCAAACATGTAATGGTAAGAAAAATATAAGAGCTCATAAGATTTAATTATGAATTGATTTTAAGAATTTAAATAAAGAACAAAATCTGTAGATTCAGCTGATTAAATATGTATTAAGAAAAATGCAAAATCAGTAAAATATGAAAAATTGTTCAACTAGAAATATGTGGAACAAAAAAATCAAAACATAAATAAAGGAATGGATTAAGATAACAACACTTGTTATCTCAATTATTTTAAGACATTTAAAAAGGCATTAAGAGTCTCAGTAATTTTTCCCTGTCCCTATCTCTATATACAAATGATTAAAATTTCTACAGTATGACAGGTTACAATATGGTAGCTTTTCCTAAATGTGTAAGGAAGGGAAAAAAGAAAGAAACCATAAATAAGGACCTACTTTAAATCTGTGCAAAAGTCCACACAATGTATTGAGAGGTGTATTTAATAAATACTCATCACAGCAATTATTTTCTACATTTTTCACAGGTACAAAGTGTCCTATTAGAAAAAGCAGGGCCATCTTTATTTGGCCAATAAATCAGAAAGTATATTTTGTGTGCTAAGAATGGAAAAAGTTACATATCTATGAAGTTTGAAGGAAGTAAAATCAATGAAAGTGAAAAGGTACAAAAATGTTCTATTACTTAAAGCATACAGAAAAATTTAGCTTACTATTGAAAAATCAAGTTTAACACATATTTAAATATAGTTTATTTTCCTAACTTGTTATGATTATCACTTAAATATTATTGCATATACTTGCAAAAATGAACAAAGGCAAAATTGTAGTATCCCTGGTGGTCTTTCTAGACCATGTTAATTGTTTTTTGGTTAAATAACAAAGGAATAGAATTATAGAATTATGGATAGAATTCAGCAACAGGTTTTCCATAAGGATATAAAATCATGCCATGAGTTCCAAAAAAGGGTTAGTTGTATAAATTTGGGGAAAAATCACTCATGCAAAAATCAGAAAATACCTGTACCGAGCCACCATGTCTGTCTGCTGCAAGGTGAGCTCTCAAATGGTGGGGATTTGCCTGCTGGGAGTCCCAAGCTGCCCTGTGGTCTGTCGACTGCCATTTATTTAATGCATGTGGCATGCATGGAAGAAGAAAAACCCAACACGTTAAACATCTCATCCTCATAATATATAAAACAAACGTATAAAAGAAAATTTTAAATACCCTTACTATTCTGAATCATAATTGTCTTTGCATATGAAATGTGGAGAGATTTTAGTTAAATTGTGAAATTGTGCAATGATTAATAAAAATAAAATAGAATCATAAAATTTTAGAAGTATATGGACTTTGGAGATTATAGGTTGCACTTTTTAACTTTATAAATAAAGTTAACAAAGAACCAGGAAGTAAAAATAACATGCCCAAGAAAGCACTCCAAATAAATCATGAGTGCATCAAACGACCATACACTAAATTTTCTTACAGTAGAAGTCAGACCGGACTTAACGGCACCTAATTAACAACTAACAACAGAAGTTTTCATTGTTTTTTATCATGAGGAATTATTTTTAGGGACGTAAAAAGATGGTCCTTTAAAATTTATATGTAAGAGTCTAGAAAAATTTTCTCTTGTTTAATATTCTGTTTCTGATTATAAGGATAATAAGGGAAAACAGAAATATTCTTTGAAGCGCACTATTTAGGATACTATTAGACTATGGCAAAGCATATGTTTGGTTTTTTTAAGTGACAATTCTACACATATGAATCTCTTTGCTTTCCTGACCTTTTTTGAAAATCTGGTTCAAATTAAATAAGCCACTTCTATGAAAGTGGCTGAAAATCCTTTGTTTTTAAAACCTCTGGCAAATCTGTATAGTAGTAAGCATAAACAAAATAATTTACTAGTAGAAATAGAGTAGAGACTACTCTTAAGTAGTTTCTTAATGGGGGTCAACTGCTATAGTACAGGAAATGTGGACAGTACTAATAAAAAAAGGGAGAAGAAGAATATTTTAGTTTCTACATGTTTGAGTCTACGTCAGCTACTTTGTGTTCCTACTTTTTGAGATGAATATCATCCCCATTTTACTGGTGAAGATGCTGAAATGTTGAATACTTCCCTAAGGTCACACAGCTAGCAAGGAATAAAGCAGAGATTCCAAAACAGAGCCTACTCCTCTTCCCATAGTACTACCCAGCTCCTCACAATAATTACCTATATTCAAAAGAATCTCACTACAAAGTGCCAAATTCGTTGGGCTAGAGGGAGCCCAAGCACATGGGATACCAGAGCAACTTTTTAAGGGAGAAATATTAAATTCAAGTAGAAGACATGAATAAACGTTCTGGCACTAAGCTTCCTAAATTAAATTGTATAACACAACATTACATACTCCATGGGATGAAGTATGTCCTCAAAACAATTATGATGATTCTATAATGTCTTTTCATTGAATCTCCTAAATTCATAACCAGAATTTAGATTTGTAGCTTATATTGAAATAAATTAGATGAAATTAAATCGAAACAAAATGAAAATGATGCTAAAATTGAGACAATATCTGGGGTAATAGGCAACATTTTAGGGTCATAAAATTCTGAAAAATGTAGTAAAAACTATGCATCGTCTCTTCAGGGTGCATAGTTTAACAACTGCACACACTTAACATTTTATATACAATTGTAGTATCTCCTGAACTTCAACCACGGACTCTACATTATTAATTATGTCTCTGGGGACATTACAAAGGTTTCAACATTTGAAAGAATCAATTTCTTTTTCCTTTGGGATCGGGAACTGGATTTCTCATAAAATTTAAACTGCTGATACACAGACACTAAAGAAGAGTTTTTTCTAGATATGCAACTTTTCTATAAATAATAAGAATCTGTATACTCAAGTCTCAAATTCAACCCATAAGCCTATCCTGATGGATTTACTGAAAATTTACATATATATAAATTCACCCTATATTTAGTGCAATAAAGACTGCACCAATAAATATAGTTCCCACATTCAGTGAGCTTGCAGTCTAACATGTCTCAAATATGCAGAATGTTAAATCTAAAATATTTAAATTATAATTTAAGTCAACAGTAAAAGCAGAGTTTTGCTTGTTATAATACCTAACAGTTAGTGTTGAAGTTCAGGAGAACATCAATTATAAATCTTTCACGTACATTCAAGAAATTAATTCTATAAAACATAAACTCA
>VMDO01012589.1:0-61662 GCA_007922755.1 Pedetes capensis | reverse complement strand
AGCACCTGGTCTTGTTTTGACAGTTTGTACAGAGCTTTTCCATCGTCCCTTTCCACATATGTAGTCAATTTGATTCCTGTATGTTCCGTCTGGTGAAGTCCATGTGTATAGTCTCCATTTATGATGTTGAAAAAATGTATTTGCAATGAAAAGGTCATTGGTCTGACAAAATTCTATCATGCGATCTCCAGCTTCGTTTCTGTCACCAAGACCATATTTTCCCACTACTGAGCCTTCTTCTTTATTTCCAACCTTTGCATTCCAGTCACCAGTGATTATCAGTATGTCTTGATTGCACGTTTGATCTATTTCAGATTGCAGAAGCTGATAGAAGTCTTCTCTTTCTTCATTTGTGGCCTTAGTGTTAGGTGCATAAATTTGAATAATAGTCATGTTAACTGGCCTTCCTTGTAGGTGTATGGATATTATTCTATCACAGACAACATTGTGTTTCATGACAGATCTTGAAATTTCTTTTTTGGTTATGAATGCAACCCCATTTCTCTTTAGTTTATCATTCCCAGCATAGTATACCATATGATTGTCTGACTCAAAATGGCCTGTGCTGGTCCATTTTAGCTCACTGATGCCTAGAATGTCAAAGTTTATGCGCTCCATTTCTCTTTTAACTATTTCTAGTTTGCCTAGATTCATACTATGTACATTCCATGTTTCAATTATTAATGGATGTTTACAGTTGTTTCTCCTCATTTTGAGTCATGCCACATCAGCAAGTTGAGCACCCTGGGCTTTACTCCATTTCCATCATCATGGTAGACTCTACTTGGAGGAGGCAACTCTTCCCCAGTAGCCTTTTGAGTGCCTTCCAACCTGGGGGTCTCATTTTCCGGCACTATATCTGACAGTGTTTCTTTGCTGTTCATAGGGTTTTCAATGGGTAGTTGTTTCAGGAGTGGTTCGCCAGGTCCTACTCCCTAGTCTGTCTTGGTCTGCAAGCTCAGCTGAAAACCTGTCCACCATGGGTAACCTTGCTCATGTCGGAGGTTATAGTGGTAGAGCTCTCAGCCTCATCACAACACACAAGCCTCCACAGTGCGGCAAACTGACAGACATGTGGGTATGACTATATAGGACAACCCTATTTCATTATAAAGAGAAAGAAAAACAGCCCATGTAGCTTTCAACAGTACTTAAAGAAGAATAATATTGAATTATTTCATGGTATTTCAATCTTATTTAAATATCAGTTGGAAGATCAGAAAAAATACAGGAGTCTCAATGTAATTATTGTCTTAGAAATAAGTTATCTTAAAATATGCAAAAAGTTTGGCTATATATGTGTACTTTTGAATACTTAGAAATCTCATGTGCTTAAAATCTAAATATTACAAAGTAGCTAAGTTTATTAAAGAGCTAACCACTTTTTTCCAGTATTAATAACCTTTATAATATAACCTATTTGCAAATAAGTAAAATTTATTTACTATTACAAATATTACCTATAGCAATATCACAATGATGTAGTTAATCAAGTATAACTCATAAATGAGAGTAAATCACTTATTTGTTATTTTTATCTATAAATCTTAAAAAGAACTGATGCTACCATTTCATCTCCCATTCCAAACTCCTAACCAAGTCAATTTAAATTTGTAATCACTTACTTGAATGACCACTGAAAAGTCTACTTTTCCAGTACTGTCCTTTTGGTGTTTTAAATATCAGCCATTTTCAGAAGAGAGTTATGCTGATAAATATTTGATAATTTAATCACAACATCACCATTACCTGGAATGCCAATTCTCATCACAAATTAGGAAAACAATCTTACCCTATGGAGGAAAATGTTTACTGACACTGATATTTCTGATTTATCAGTAGGCACTTTCATAAGATGTTTGTATATTTCCAAAATTTTGTGCAAATTTTACGTTATAGCAACCTGGAGTACATCTAAATTTAGTTGTGTATATACAACTAGTTTTAGAAAAAATGATGGAGAATGACAAATAATTAAGATATACAGTTATTTAAATTGCTTCTTTAAAAATATAAATTCCTCTTGAATTGCATTTGAATGATTAATATAGGTGTAGGATGCAAGATATTTTACCATCTCAAAATCTTTTATGTAAACCTTATAGGTTAAGGCAGATATATCAGATGACTAAGTAAATACATGCTATAAAAAACTTCTGCCATATTATTTAATAACTTTCTTTTCACTGTTTTGGACAATGTCTATAATATTTGGTCTACCCTGGACTTCAGATACACACAAACAAATTATACACACACACATGTATACACACACACACACACATGCACACACAAAGGTAAATCTCAAGTGGGTTTTATAGGTAAATAATAATACTTACTATGAACCAGGTAAGGCAATGTGTAATGATATTATTCTGCATACATTGAACTATCTGGCCTCAGGAATTTCCAGAAACAATTTGTGTATTAGAGCAAGTGTGTACATGTGTTCAGTATAACTAATCCGAATTGCAGAATTTTCTGTCACATTTATAAGGCTAAGAATATTTTCATGTGGTATATTTATTTACTGACCTAATATAATTGCATAAAACAACCAAAATGAATTTGTAGACAACTGAGTCATTAGGCAATGGCACTGATTGATGTGGAATATGCATAATGAATGTTTATGTATTTTACTGTTCAATAGTGTCAAGAATGCCCATGAATAAGGCACCTTCTTAAAATTTGATTCAGTCTATCTTAAAAGAGCAAAGCTTTCCTAAAATGGCTTTAAAATGCATTGAGAGTTTGGAATAAATGTTTAATGATTAACCATACAGTGTATACATTTTTAACATATGCAGAAGGATTACTGTTGTTGTTAGGTGCCATTGAGTCAATGCCCAACACAGTGACCCTATGTACAACAGGTGAAACACTATTGTCAATGCTTCTCTGCTATTCATAGGGTTTTCAATGGTGGATTGGCCTCTGGGAATGGGTTGCTGGGTCCTTCTCCCAAGCCTACATTATCTGGTATTCCCAGGCGGTGTCTCATCCACGTACTAACCAGGCCTGATCCTGCTTAGCTTCCAAGATCTGTTGGGATCATATGCCACAATGCTATAGCTGCAGGCATATCTTCACATAGATTTAAAAAAAAGGGAAAAACTTCATCATTTCTTTTGAGTGTTAAAAGATGAGCTAAATCACAGCTTGCTTTTTAGTGAGAAAGAAAGTAGGATGTGTATACAGCAGAAATTGAAGATCTGCAAAGTAGAATTTTTTTATTTAGGTAGGAAGTTCTCTTTATTGTTCTCACCATCTCTAAGACATTGCTTCCACAAATATCTACACCATCAAATTTTTCTAACTGTTCAGTCCTTCTCTTCTCACTTAGACACAGGTATCAAGAAAACTAATGTCTGCTCTTACTACTTGTTATAAAAAATATTCAATTGTCCTAAAGAGTTCACCTGTTAGTATTCAGTTGCACAAACATTCACAAAGTAATTATAAGGACACCAAGGCAGCCTGAGTGCTACATGGTGCTAGCTACTGACATGGCAATTATTTTTCTGGGGGTTATCTAAGTAGATTTCATTGAGCTCTATTTCTTGATAATGTAGGAAGTTTTGCTTTCTGAAAAACAGAAAGTACAGAGATATTTCACCACCACAAACCCACTAGCTACACCCAAAACAACCTTCCCAGTCACTCTCGTATATCAGATGATGTATGACATCCCACAAGAAACTAGATTTAAAAGGATGCTATGGAAGTGGCAATATGCAGGTAATGACTCAGATCATGAGCAGGAATCAAAATTAGTAGAAATCGAATTGGAAAAAGAGCAAAAAACAAAGGAAGAATTGGAAATACTTAAATGGTAAATTTGTCAAAGAGAAAATGCTAGAGAATTGTAAAATAATCTTAGTAGAAGCGGACAAATTTACAGACAAGGATGCCTTGAGATGACATAAATGACATATATACTTTGAAATTAGATAACGTGATCAGAAGAGTCAAAAACCTAGTGAGACAGGCAGTCAATCCCATCATAGTGCCCGAGGATGAGGTGATTTCACTTTACATTGAAAATCTAAGAAGTAGATACAGAGAAATCATCCCAAGGATGTTGGAAAGATTGGGAATCAGGGGAGCTAAGAGGAAAAATAGAATGCCCAAAACAAGTCAACCAGAAATGATAGCAGATGGCCCATAGATCACCAACCTTCCCTCTGACGGCTCAGGGACAACATCAGAAGAAAGGGCGCATAGATTGGAAGGGCCAGAAGAGAGGAAGGAAGGTGGTGAAACCGGGTCACACAATATACATACTGAGCATTTGTTCCTAATCCCCCAATCAATAGGGCTATATCCTGGGATGACTTGCCAATATTAGTCTATGATAACAACATGGAGTGGCTGCCTGGCCCTTATGAGTTTAAGGGCCCAATGATACCATAAGAGGAAGGAAGGATTATCTGGAATTACAAATCAGTGTAGAAGGTGTCCCGGTGTGCATGGGAGAAGGGTTACATTGCCTCAAGCTTGGTTACCAACATTGGCCTATGGCTGATGGCCCATTTGACGTCCAACTGTCCCTCAGTATGTTGTCATTCATACTGGTAAAACATATACCTCATGAATGCAACATACAATTAGGAGATCAGCTGGAATATGGAATACAATATGACAAGTGCCCTAATTCTCATGCCTGGATTCTCAATAATGATTCCCATGGAGTAATAATGGATTGGAGTTTGGCCGACTCCTACCAGGCCGAGAATAAGACTGGGAAGGGAGACTCTGTGGGTTTTCTTTTCCAGTGGAAGGTTAAGTGGCACGAGGGAGGTTATTCACCACCAGCCCCCTTTTTGGTCAAACAATTTGACCCTATTCCAGCAAGAGGGATGGTGCTAAAGAAGCAGGACCATATATGGAAGTTGGCCATAGCCCTACACCCCATAAGGGCATTTGAGAAAAATCAATCTGAAGAACACCTTTCTTTTGAGGTGGCCATATAAGCTTGTGTGCATGTGTCCTACCTCCTGATTATTGGAGACATCACGTGGGACAGCACTGAAGGATCTGTATTATGTAAGAGCTGCACGATGCACATGTGCACAGATCCAACGGTGTGGTTTGACTGGAACACGAAGAACCTTTATATCCTTAGGATGCATGAGAACACCTGGATTCTAGTCAAAATGGACAGGCCATGGCAGGAATTTCCGACCATAGTTTTGCTCCAACAGGCTGTGTCTGATGTCCTAAAAAGGTCCAAGAGATTTGTAGCCACTCTCATTGCTGCTATCATCGGCATAATAGGTGTCACAGTGCTGGCCACTGTGAGTGGAGTTGCACTTCAACAATCGGTGCAAACAAAGAGCTATATTGAATCCTGGCATGCGGAATCTGTCAAGTTGTGGTCTGGCCAACATAGCATAGATCAGTCATTACAAGAACAAATTAATGAGTTGCACCAGGCCATCATCTTAATCGGAGACCAGCTGTCAGGGATTCAACAGCAGCTCCAACTCCACTGCAACTGGAATTCCACCAGTTTTTGTGTAAAACCTGCCATATACAATGGGCCACTGCACAATTGGTCAATCATGAAACAGCACATCACGGGGATAGGGAATGCATCTGCCCTTATCCAGGATCTGCATAACGAAATCTTAATCATGAAGAATCAGACCATGCTGACAATCAAAGGGGAAGATGTACTAGTAGGATTAGTCAATAGGATACAATCAACGATGTTGTTTGCTCGAAAATTTTTCCATAATCCTTTAAATATTTTGATTATTGTTTCCATAATTACTGTACTTGGAATTATTATTACAATGTACTATATCATTAGGTGAGCAAGAGTAAGAACACAAAATGCTGTGGTATGAACAATGGTATCATTAATATCACAAAATGTAACTATGCAAACTTCAGTATAGATGTAACAACGTGTAACCTGGATCCCTGTAAATAGTTTTGTAAATAGTTGTTGTATAATTTTTGACAATTACTGTGTGTTAGTTTTAATTTCATATAATAACATTTTGTTATTGTTAATGATTTGTTTCTGTAACCCCCAAGCAGCTAATCATGAGGAAGCCAATCAAAGAGGAGGTCACTGGCCCTCCCTTCTTTTTTCTTTTTTTAATTAGAAAAAAAGGGAGAGATGTTGGGGATTTTTAAAATTATATCTCACAACTAAGGGTCCCTCATGACAGCCTGAGGGCCTGATCCCTAGTTGACCCCAGGGCTCATCTCACTCACTCAAACCAGCCCCTCCCATCAAGTGAGCAAAGATGGCCACTGGCCAGTTTGACCTGCTCTAACCACCCTAATTTTGATTGGCTCCCCTCAGCATTTTCAGATAATAACTGTCCCCACCTGGCAGGTATGTCAGTTTACCCACTGTACCTGTCAGGTGTGTGCTCTGATTGGCTGAATCCCACCATGTGACCCCTCCAGGACCCTATAAAAGTAGGGCTCCTGGACCCCCTTCACCCTCACCTCTCTGACCGTCCCTCAACTGCCACCTGAACCCCATCACCTGGACCAGCGCTACCTACTCCAGCAAGATCTGCAAGCAAGCCGGCAGGATTAAGCCCAGAGGCCCCAAAGAGTCCAAGGATTCTAAAAAGCCATGAAGAGCCTCCCAATTCCTCCCACCCTTGGGAAGGAGGGAGGTAGTGAAGGCGAGCTGCGAGAGGCAAGATCAGCTGACCTCCACGGAACACCAGCAGCTGTGGCTGTGCCTTTAAGTCTGAGCTGTACCAGCACTCAGCCTGCAGCATTCCATGCTGCAGGCTTAGGGCCAGCACTTAAAGGGTATAGAGTTCTGCTCTATAGGGGCTGCTTGCTCCTTGCTCTTCATCAGGGGAGCACCCAATAAACCTTACCTACCCTGTTTTACCATCGGAAGGTCTCCCGAAGTCCTTCATTTACGCCACCGGCCAATTTGTTATGTTGAAGGTTTGGCTCTAATCTTAGCCGGGCTAGAGCTAAAACCCCAACATCCACTCACAGAATTAAAATGGAAAAATTATTGAGGAAGTCCATGCATGTCTAGACCTAAAAAATATCTCAGCCCTTTCCTCCTTAGGGGAAGATATAAAGCAACATCCACATAGCTGTGCAGTGTAATCACGATTCCTACTTAGGGTCAAGTGACTGTGAAGCAAGATTTCTCTAGGGACAGCTGAGAAGTACACATTGGTACAGTTGTAAAACAGTAAGATTGGGATTATAGGCTTTTTCTCCTTGAGGGTGGACTTTGATGTTCCTGGAAATTGGAACTGTTCCCAAAGATGAGACTCATTTTGATCAACATATCTTCTTTCTTTTCTCCTTCCTAAAAAATGTCTTAATGTGGATAGAGGTAGTATGCAGTCTCTATAACATTCATGTTCTCTAAAAAAATAATAAAATATGGTCATGAGTATGTTATCTCAGATGAACCCCGATGGCAAATATGATTGAAGGAAACTTATCATCACAAAGATCCTAGTTAGCAGAAACCTGGACTTATAAATAGTCTTTCCTTTGGACCATGTAATATTGGCACATTTCATTTTTCAAGGAATGCCTATAGGGAAACACTTGCCTTGTGATACTGGGTTCCTCAGGTTGCTCTTAAAGTGTACTCTTTTAAGCTACTAAAAATACCGGGAATAAGATAAGATGTTAACTGATTCTTTGCATAAAACCTAGAATAATTCTCAGGTCCCATTATAATACTGTGATTTAGGAGCAAGGATAATATAAATATCTGAGGGTTACAGTAAGGTTGAGTTGGGCATATTTTACAGACAGTAAATGCTGATTCTTATAGAAAATGTTTGACAATGACGTGTGTGTGTGTGTGTGTGTGTGTGTGTGTGTGTGTGTGTTTGTGTTTGTCGCACATCCTGGACCTACATTTACCTGCTACCAAGTGAACACTTTACCAGTCCTGCTGTATCAGTTAAGTAACTCTACAGGCATCCCAGGTTTTCAATTTTGAACATCAGGTCAAAGAAAATGGGCAAGTTGGTACCTCTTGTTACTGTTGGCTATGATGCCCCTGTATGTCCTCCCTTCTTAGCATGCACTGTATCTGTGCTAAAATTCTAGCCTCAGGTAAATTTTAATGATGACTGATGTAAATAGCGTATGCGTATGAGAAAAAGAATGTACTTATATGTGAGAGCAGCCATTTCACCCTCACAAGTCCAAATCAAGCTTCCTCTCCCATCTCTTTCTGGCACAAACATTATTAGGATTAGTGTGATATTTCATCTTCACTTTAATGTGCAAATATCTTGAATGTAACAATTGTCTTATCAAAAGATAGTCATAAGTTTTTAAGAATGAGCTAAGTTTCTGCAAGAAAAAGCTATTACGTTGTAGATTTAAAGAACAAGCAATCCTCCCTCCCCATACACATTGAACAAATCTAAAGTTAATATTTTTAAAAAAAGCAGAATTAAATTTAACATGCAAGTTATAGTAAAATACCATATCAAATGATAATTTATTGAGTGAAAAATTTTATATTCATTCCATTGTACAATAGATTGTTCTAAGAGTCATTTAAGAAGAATGTGCAGCATTCAGAAATTGCATCTTATCATGCAGTCACTCAGCAGCATTTTATCTAAAAGTACATACACAGACTCAGATAATTGTGATGTATTTCAGCTATAATCTAGAGTGACTTTCCACACATTGTACTGTGAAATCTCTTCAGCTTTGGACAACTTGTCAAGGCAGACGACATGCACATAGTTATTAGTTACTTGCTTAAAAAGATGTAAGAATATGAAAATATATAAGCAGCATTCATGTGATACAGAATTCCTGAGAATAGTGTGTGCTATAAATCTTGGAGAAATAAGTTGTATTCATATGAAAAAACAGATATAAAACATTTCTCTCAACTAAAGCAGAGTGATCTAAAACTAACATACTGTGAGGGGCTTGTCCGTATTTCACCCTCAACAATGACGAAGGCATAGCTAGATTCTACTGCACCGTTTCACAAAAGAAACACTTAAGGTAACTCTTGTTTCTCTGTTTTTCACATTTGCTTTGAAAACACCAGGGAAGGCATTTTCTAAATTAATGTGTTACAGTTTTTATTAAAATATCTCTTTTCATATCAATTAATCAATTAATATGACTTAAACCCTGATAGGGCTATATAAAAACTGGGAAAGAGAATTTTCAAGGACAGAGATATTATTTTTTGCTGTATTGTAAGACAAATGTCTCTGTCTTATGTCCATAATATGGAAAAGATTTAAATGCTAGGTAAACAGAGAGAGTATTTATACTGAAGTATGTATACACAATTAACAAAGAAAAGGAAATACTGGTGCTACAAAAATGGAGGAGTTTCAAACTTTCTTGTGTAGTTAATAGAATTAGTGCTTATAGGACAAATGGAAGAGTTCCATATGGCAAGGATTTGTGAAATTATTTTATATTTTCTCTCTCTCTCTCTCTCTCTCTCTTTTTGCAAGATGAGGAATTTATCCAGGACTTCATGCAAGCTAAGCAAGTGCTCTACCACTGAGATATATCGTCAACCTCTGTGGGAGAATTTACAGTTCAAGGCCCTATTCCATGCTCAGAATCAGAGGACAAAATCCATGAAACAACGCTAATCTACTACCTTTACCCTGGAAGGAAGGATAAGTCATCAAAGGGCTTTAAGTATTAGAATTCTAAAAATAGCTTTCTAGTAAGTGAAACTCTCTAATTCATCTACTGGAGAAACACTAGCATTCTCACAAAATAGCTTTATTTTTATGGCATCTAATCTGGTCTTTTAAATTTTGGAAATAGCTATGTTTTGCTTGGGGTAAAAATTTATTCAACTAATAATAATCACATATATATGTATGTCTGTGTGCATATGTCTGATTTCTCATCCTGTTCCCAGGAGAGGAAAACTTGGATTTCCTTGTTTGAAGGAAAAATACCTTTATTTCTACGATAAACTACCTTGCTTTAACTTTTGTCTTTCTTCCTATCCTGCACGCACAGTTTATGCCTCCTCTAGACTTTCTTTAGTTAAATGCCCCATCATTTCTTCTCTGTAATTCTGTAAATAGAGTTGACACTGAAATAGGAATTTCATAACAAAGCAAAATTATGACTTTCACAATTTCTAGAGTTTCCAAAAATAAACAAAATCAATCTATCAAAGAAATAATAACAAAAAACTCTCTTCAGTGTTGAAAAAGTACAACTCAAAAAAGTATTTTATACAAATAAGGTAGATTTATATACATGCATTGTATTCATTAGCTCATAAGGATGCTCATTGTAGAAAAAGCGTAAGTGATGCAGAGCATCTGGCTTCAGATTTCCTGAATAAACACATCACGACAGCATACTGTGCAACTGGTCTCAGAGCTGTGTAAACTGGAACTTGCATTACATAGTGTCAAGGTGCAAACGTACAAGGAAAATTAACTATATACAGCACTTCAAGGTAACATCTGTGAGGTTTGAAATAATTCAGAGAAAGAAATTAAATATAATATAACCATCTGCAGTAAAGTGTGGATCAGTCATGTTCTGAATGATATAATAGCCATTCAAATTTGTTAAGTAAGTGGTTCTACTGGCACTTAACATAGAAAATGTGCAGTGCAACTGGCTCTGCCAGTGATAAAACAGACTTGAATGTAGCCAATGCAATAGAATATTATTTCAATGTATGTTGCTCCTTCTGGAATCTTAGATTTTTGGTTTGACTACTAAAGATGATGTGCAACTCTTTAACTGCATAGTCAATGTAGAGCAAAATAAGTTCATTTGTGGCACAAATGTGTAATCTCAATTAGAGATAAGGGCAACCTAACAATCTGTAAACCAAAGGGATTTGGAGCTCTGGCAGCAAAGGCAATAATTGATTTAAGTCATTTCTTGTAATCATCTCAACTCATATGAAGCTTCCAAAATCAGATTAGCATGTGAGAAAAGACCACATAATACTTTAAGTCATGCCTGGCTTGTGGACATTTACATGGAAATTTGTCTGTAGAAACCTGACAACCTCCCTTCCTATTACATTGCAGCTGATGGAAGGGGAAGGTTTCCAAACACACAACTCCCTGAGGGCTTGTTCTGAGAATTAGATACTGGCTTCCTGCAATGTCAATCTAACCCCCTTTTAAGGTCATGAGTCATCTTTTCCTTTCCTAGGACCTTAGACATTCCAAATCCCAGAGATTGCTGTAACACATTTCCAAGTAACATATTATACATATGGTTTGCCAGGTATGTCTTCCTTCTAGATCTCATCTGTATTTCAAGTTGTCATCATTCTGTCACTCTAATGGTACCTCCCCTACAGGGTAACAGGTATCAACTAAGGCCATTCATGGTGGACAGGCTGACCACTTTTTCTCCGTTGCTGTTGTAAATGTTCTAGTTCAGCCTCATACATCATTTCTTGAACTAAGTACTTCTCTCGGCGAATTCGTTCATGGAGGCCCTTTGGTACATCTGGAATCAGGTATGCGATGAATGACTTAATCCCAAAAACAAGGTGCTGTAAATGTAAAAGTAGAAAGTACAATTTTTAAAGATTCTGGAATGAAAATTAGAACAACCATGCAGGCATTTGCCTTAAAAATCAAGCATCAGAATTTAGTATGTAGCATCTAGAATATTAACATTTTCAAAAATTATATCAGGAATTCTACTGTTATCTTCTAACACATTAGTATAAGGAGGAAATAAAGACTTATTTCCTCCTCTTGATGCTACATGGTACCACTTTATAACACTGAAGGAATTTTAAATTCATTTCTATTAAATCCTTACATATGATAAAGCACTATTGTAACACACATTATTAAACACAAATGAGAAATATCATATGCAGGAAAATCTATGTCCAATAGATTATAACACATACAATACAAACCACACAGAATACAATCTGATGAGATGCTGGGATCTTCAAGACATTAATTTTTTCAGTGTTTCTACTCAGTTGGATTCATATATCACTATTGTTGTTGTCAGGTGCCATCAAGTCGGTGTCCTACTCATAGTGACCCATGTACAACAGATGAAACACTATTGTCAGGTTGCTCTGTTATTCATAGGGTTTTCAATGGCTTATTGTTTTTGGGGAGTGGATTGCCATGTCCTTCTCCCAAGTGCACAGCACGTAGTGTTCCTAGGTGGTCTTCTATCCAGGTACTAACCAGGTTCAACCCTGCTTAACTTCCAAGATCTGATAGGATCAGATGCCACAGTGGTATGGATGCAGGCTATATATCATTAACACTGCTATAAAATATTTTATCTCTGCCATATAATTCTTCTATGATAAAATATGTATTAAACATATTGAAAAATAATAAAAGTATTTAAAAAGAAGGAACAAAACTCAACAGGCAGTATATCTGTGGGTAAAGGTACAAATGTTGAATAAGACTACTTGAGTCTGAATGCTACCAATATTCACTAGCTAGGCAACCTTAGGCTACATCTACTGTCTCATCTGTAAAGTAGTGACAAGAATAAAACTCTTAAAAATTGGTATGAATATTAAGTAAACATATTCATGTGAAGGGCTTACATGAATGCTTGGCACATTATATGCACTGTTCAAATATTACTTCCTATTACTACAAAAAAGAGTCCTTTTTTGTTTCCTACAAGGAAGGGTAGATATTTCAGTTTCTCAGAAAGGAAATAGAACAATGTGTTACTGATGGACTTAGTATGATCTGTGAAAGAGTGCACTTTTATGTAAAGGATTTTTAGTACAAAGCACAGGTTTAGTAAATATGTCAAAAATTATCATGATTTTTATAAATGTGATTCTAACAAAAATGCCTGCAGCTGTAGCCCTGTGGCATCCGATCCCGTCAGATCTCGGAAGCTAAGCAGGGTGGGGTCTGGTTAGTACCTGGATGGGAGACTGCCTGGGAACACCAGAAGCTGTAGGCTTGGGAGAAGGACCTGGCAACCCCCTCCCCAAAATCAATCTGCCATTGAAAACCCTATGACCAGCAGAGAAGCACTGACAATAGTGTTTCCCTTGTTGTACAGAGGGTCGCTATGAGTCGGATACCGACTCGACAGCACCTAACAACAACAACAATTCTAACAAAATCCTTTTATGATATTTGGACGAACTTGAAAAATGGATGCTAAAATTTATATGAACTATTAATAACTCTTAAATGGCTAAGGAAATTTTGAAAAATAAGAGTAATAGATATAGAATTTTAAAAAGTTGATATCATAGAAGTTTCAAGTGTAATAATCATTGCCAGAGGCTGAGGAGAATGGAGGGAAGGGAAAGATGGGGAGAAGTTGAACAATGGATAGTAGAGTATAGTTAGATAGAATAAGTTTTGATGTGCTATACTGCACAGTAGGGTGACTATAGATAATGGTAATGTACTGTATATTTCAAAAATTCTAGAATAAACAATTTTGATTGCTTTCACAACAAAAAATGAATTTGAGGAGATATGTATAACCTAATTTGAACATTTTGCAATGTTTATGTGTATTGAAACATTATATGTTGTTGTTGTTAGGTGCTGTCAAGTCTGACTCATAGAGACCCTTATAGGATTTTCTGTTGGGGATTTTCTAAAAAGCATCCCATGAATAGGGTCCCTCTAACCAGCCTGAGGATGTCCCCAGGCCACATTCTAATCATTCCTTTCTCCCTGTTCCCATCGAGTGACCAAAGATGGCCCCTGACCATCAAGACCTTATCCTAACCACCTCTATCCTGATTGGTCATGCCAAGCCCCCTGATTGGCCCCTAAAGGAATAAAGATGATTGGACGCCTCCACACCTTACCCACCAATCCAAATTGCACCGCAAAATCACCCTATTTAAATAACTATTCCTGATTTGCTGCTCCCAGTACACACCCCCTCCCAGGAGCCTATATAAACAGGCTCCTGAAACCCACCTTCATCCTGCTGTTTTCTATCTGCTATCTGGACCCCATCACCTTGACCCAGCACTCCCCAATCCTGAGACGGACCATCAAGCAAGCTGGCAAGTCAAGACCAGGGGCCCTGAAGCACCGAAGGCTACTAACAACTCACGAAAAGCCTCCCAGTTCCTCCCATCCCTGGGAAGGAGGGAGGTAGAGAAGAAGAACTGCAAGAGTCAAGACCACTGGACCTCCAGCGCAGCAGAACACCTGTTGCCATAGCTTTAAGAGCAGAGCTGTACCAGCAGTGAGCCAGCAGCATTCTATGCTACTGGCTTTGAGCTAGCACATATAAAGGGCTGCTTGCTGGTTTCCCCTCTCTTAGGGAGCAACCTAATAAACTTTCCCTTTCCTGTTTTCCTCAGAAGGTCTCCCGAGGTCCTTCTCTAGTACCTCTGGCCATCATACCAAACTGATCCTGTGGGTCCCAGATACCCACTTGGTGTTGGGGCAAGGCTTTGACCTCAGCCACACCTGAGCCGAACCCCGGCAGTTTTCAATGGCTGATTGTTTTCTGGATTGCTTTGGGAGTGAATTGCCACATCCTTCTCCCATGAAATATTAAATGGCACTCCATAAATATGTATAAACTTTGTGTCAATCAAAAAATAAACTAACTATACCTAAGTTCACCCTCTGCCCCCCAAAAGAAAGAAAGAAAGCAAGGAAGGAAGGAAGAGGGAAGGAGGGCAGGAAGAAAGAAAAGAAAAGAAAAAAAGAAAGAAAGAAAGAAAGAAAGAAAGAAAGAGAGAAAGAAGAATGAGAAAAAAATAAAGACAAGAGCAAATGTATAGGGGGCAGGATGTAGCTTGCTTTATCAGATACTAAAATACATTGCCTCTAGCTGTACTACTATGGCATTTAATCCCATCAGATCTTGGAAGCCAAGCAGAGTTAGGCCTGGTTAGTACTTGGACTGCCTGGGAATACTGGGTGCTGCAGGCTTGGGAGAAGGACTTGGAAGCCCACTCCCCCCAAAACAATAAGCCATTGAAAACCCTATGAATAGCAGAGAATTACTGATAATAGTGTTTCATATGCTCTACACACGGTGGCTATGAGTCAGACACTGACTCAACTCTGTGGCACCTAAAAACAACAACAAAAGATATATTACAAATCCATAGCATTTGAATGGTGTATTACTGACCCAGGAACAGACAGACAGTGCAGGATATGAAATAAACTGGAAACTCAACCACAACTGAACCAAGATTATAAATTTGCAAAAATGGTAAACAAAATGTCTTTGTCATATTAAAAATGATGGTCAATGTCAATGGTGAAAAGATTAAAACATTAAGAATAAAAATAAAAAAGATAAAGAAAGAAAAAAGAAAATGATAAGAAAATATTGCTCCTTATCCAGCTACAAGTTTTTAGAACATCAGATAATATAAAAGTTTGGTGAAAAATGTAAGGGATGAGAGACTGCACCCACTGACTGTAAACAGATGCACTCACTTTGGATAGCAACCTGTCAGTACTATGTGAAACTGAATATGCATACAATCTGAGAATTCTATAATTTGGCCTATACTCCTGAAAAATCCATTAACATACTAATATCATAACATATTCACAGTTATTAAAGAAATATATATTTGAGGTAGAGAGAATTATTCTATTCTTCAGTACCCACAATAATACTTCTTCATATCATTGCATTATTGATTGACTTTTGATGGTATAGGTAATGCTAACATGATCTCAACATGAGTAGATATCATGAGTACATTTCTCTCTATGTCAAAAGATATAAAATGGGTAAGAGATAAAATGAGTTTTATTACACTATATTGTTATTAAGTACTGTCAAATCAGTATCCGACTCATAGCAACCCTACATACAACAGGCGAAACACTATTGTCAGTGCTTCTCTGCTATTCATAGGGTTTTCAATGGTGGATTAATTTTTGGGAGTGAGTTGCTGGGTCCTTCTCCCAAGTATCTGGGTGTTTCCAGGTGGTATCCCATCCAAGTGCTAACCAGGCCCGACCCTGCTTAGCTTCCAAGATCTGATGGCACAGTGCTATGGCTGCAGGCTTATTACACTATATCACTGAAGAAATTTTGAAGAACACTCAAAATAATATTATATGTGCATTTTATAAACAGACATATAAGCAAACCCATGGAAGAGTCTACACTGAAGGAAAGAGAATGGATGCTTTATGGTAGATGGGTAATGGAATTAGTAATGGGGACAGAAGAAGTAAAAATAATCAGGGAATCACATGGATCCATGATGATAGGTTGCTCTAAACTAAGTTATTTGATTAAATTTGTTCACCTGAGCTCCAAAAGGGTATGAAAAGTGGATTAGAAAATGAACTAGATTAGAAATATGAACTCATGCTGTCCATTATAAAGTAAGAAGTCTCACTTCATCAGGAGACATTTTTATGGGCTCAAAGTGTCATTAAGTAAGAGGCCTTTGGAGGAAAACATTTCATTTTCCAGGTGAAGGCTATTTCACTACAAAATTTGAAGTACTCATTGGAAATCAGTTGAAAGGTGTAGTTATCATTAATGACTTTTTCCAAAAGTCTTAAGTATGACTATCTCGCCCTATAATTTTGGTCACACAAAACAAATACATTAAAGTATTTTTATTAACTTAGCAGTAACTGAGAATAGATACTCAATGTATTCTTCACTGTATCAAATCAAGTTAAACAAAACAATAATACTGTAGCTTTCCCAAAATTCCTCCATGACTCTGATAATTTTTATATGCTGTGTATGGTGGTACATGCCTGTAATCCTAGCAACTAGGGAGGCTGAGGCAAGAGGATCACAAGTTTGGGACCAGAGATAGCCTATATAACTTAGCAATACTCTGTCTCAGAGTAAAAAAAAAAATTAAATGAGTTAGGTGTGCAGCTGTGTGGTAGAGTGCTTTGCCTAGCATGTGAGAAGTTCTGGGTTCAACAGTCGAGTACTGAAAAAAATCCTATGCATTTTTAAATAAAAAGTACAAGACAATTTATTAAATCATCCAGTGTTTCTTAAACAAATACACATGTGATCAATTGTATTTAGATTTGATTATTCTGAAAATTAGGTTTTCTAACCTGGTGAGTAGATATGGATTCTTTTCTCAGATTATGAAAAATATCCCTTGCTTTTTAAACCTGTGTACTAGAAAGCTTTGAAGAATGGAAATACCAGAGCACCTATTTGTACTCATGAGGAGTCTGTACATGGGCCAGGAGACAATTGTTTCAATAGAACAAGGAAATACTGCCCGGTTTAAAGTTGAGAAAGGTGTGCATCATGGCTGTGTACTTTCACCATACCTCTTCAATTTCTTTGCTGAGCAAGTAATCTGAGAAGCTGGACTTTATGAAGAAGAACCCAGCATCAGGATTGGAGGAAGACTCATTAACAACCTGCATTATGAAGACGACACAACTCTGCTTACTGAAAGTGAAGAGGATTTGAAACATTTACTGATGAAGATCAAAGGACATAGCTTTCAGTATGAATCATGACTAAATATCAACAAAACAAAAATCCTTCCAACTGGGTCAGTATGCAACTTCACAATAAATGGAGAAAAGATTGAGACTGTCCATGATATGCTTTAGTTGCTTCTACAATCAACACCTGCGGAAGCAGCAACCAAGAAATCAAAAGACACATTGCTTTGGGAAAAGCTGTGGTAAAGGATCTCTTTAAAGCATTGAATAGTAAAGATGTCACATTGAAGATGAAGGTGCACCTGACCCATGCCATGGCATTCTTAGTCACATCATATAGTTTTAAAAGCTGGTATTGAACAACGGAGACAAGAGAAGATTGATGCTTTTAAACTATGGTGCTGGAGATGATTATTGAATATATCATGGACTGCCAAAGAAATAAACAGATCTGTCCTAGAAAAAGTGCAACCAGAATGCTCCTTGGAAGCAAAGATGGCTAGACTATGTCTTATGTATTTTGGACATGTCATCAAGAGGGACCAATCCCTGGAGAAAGACATCAGGTTTTGAAGAATGGCAGGTCAATGAAAAATAGGAAAACCCTCCACTAGATGGATTGACACAGTGTCTGCAACAATAAGCTTAAACATAAATAAGATCATTTGCCTGACACAGAATCAGGGAGTGTTTTGTTCTGCTGTACATAGGGTCTCTATGAGTCAGACTCGACTTGACAGCACCTAACTGCAATAACTAGAAAGCATGAAAGGTAATCAATGAATAAGGGAGATAGGAAAAGAACTGATGCTTTTGAATTGTGCTTGAGATGAATATTGAATATACCATGGACTTGCAAAAATGAACCAACTGATCCATCCTAGAAGTGCAACCCGAGTGCTCCTTGGAAACAAAGATGACTAGACTGCATACTATGTATTTTGGACCTATTGTCAGGAGAGAAGAATCCCTGGAGAAGGCCATCATGTTGAGGAGAGTGCTGGGTAAATGAAAAACATGAAGACCCTCAACTGGATGGATTGATACAGCAGCTGCAACAATGGGCTTAAACAAAAAAGATGTGTGCATGGCAAAGTGTCTGGGAGTGATCCATTTTGTCATACATAGGGTTGCTGTAAGTCACACCCAACTCATTGGCACCTAAAAACAACAATAAACTAGAAAGCTCAAAACCAGAAGACTGAGAATTTTCAGTGCAACTGTGCAATATTTTATTTTACCCTAATTTTCTGGTATACACACCCAGTAACATACATTCTTATATAATTCAGCTTTGCTTTTTTGCACTTGTTATATGATTTCATTGTATCTGAGACTTTTCCTGGGACCTACTTAAGCCTTATTTTGGAAGTCAGTGAGGTAATGACTTCAAAGAGGCAGCTGATCTATCAACTGGAAAAGTGTTCAGTCAGTAATTTTCTTCTCAGTTTTTGACTGACCTCAAACACGATGATGAAGGCCAATCGAGCAGCGAGGATGTGCCAGTATTGTAAGTTGAACTCATACGGTTTGGAACTCCAAGGAGGGTCTCTGTAGTCTCGGTACCTGAAGTCCACAAAAACAAAGAATATGAAAAATGGAGATCAGAAGGTGCAGGCTGCAAATTTTCTTGATTTGCCCAAAAACTGAAATGATGGTTTAAATGAGTTCATTTACATGTAGAGTGGAGGAGCAAGCAGGAAAGATAACTAGAAGTTATAAACAAGTACCTGCAATAACCAGATTTTCCCATACCAAGCTCACTCAGGTCAAAGAAGGATAGGCTGTTATTCACATATCCCTTTAAGCAACTGGGAGAAAAAAAAAGTTTTATGTGATTCAGAGTTTCATAAATTTCTAGTACAATTCCTACATTACAAACATCAAGATTTCATAAATGCCATTGTTCCTTCCATTGTGACTATAAACTTGTAGCATCTGAGCCCTCACATTCCATTCCCTCTCATTACATGATTAATTACACCTTAATGAGACAGATTCTTGTCCTGTCACTTTCTCCCAATAGTTCCTCTCTTGTTCTTTCATTTGGTCATCTCCTCCCCCTCTCTTTCTACTCCTTCTTCTCATCCTTCTTCTTTTTGCAGTACTAGGGGTTGAAACCAAGGCCTTGTGCATGCTAGGCAAGTGCTTTACCGCTGGAGCCACAATCTGAGCCACTATTTAAAATTTTGAGACAGAGTCTCGCTAGGTTGTCCAGGCTGCCTAAGGCCTCAAACCTGTGATCTTCCTACCTCAGTCTCCCAAGTAGCTGAGATTATTGTCCTGTACCCTAACACCTGGATTGTTTGGTGTTTACTTTTTTCAGCCCTGGGGGGCTCACCCCAGGGCCTTGCACATACTTTGCAAGTGCTCTAACACTGAACTGCACTGCCAGACCCCCTTTGTAAAACTTTTTATGTTGATATATAGTCTCTCTATGTTAGGCAGGCTGTTTATGGCCTCGAACTTGTGATCCTCCTTCCTCCAGCTCCAAGTCACTGAGATTATAGGTGTATACCACAGTACCTGGATGGTTTTCTTTATTAAGTGGTTTCTATCCATTAAGTATTCTGCTAGCTACTACCTGTGCTTATAAAATTCAATGTTTTTTAAATATACACACATATAACACTATTTGGTTGATTATAATTAAAGAATCCATAAACATTATTCATTATTTATTAACTTATTCAATATAGACCAGGAGTGCTAGAAAATGTATACAACAACTTAAGAGATGTTATTGAAGTATTACTTTTCCAAGATGAATTGAATTATGGCTTGACACAGAAGTCTGTCAAATTATGTGTACATGAGACAGGAGTAAGTATGTCAAACACATGATGCAGTCTTACAATGGCAAAATGGAAAGTATTTGTTTCAAGATGAAATGTACATAGATTTTTTTGGCACCCTCTGTATTCATTGAGGGCCTGTAATGTTATAAAAATTCTCTATGCTTAGTGGCCAACAGGGAACAAAATAGGGAAAAATCTCTATCCTTATGAAGTTTACATTCCACCGGAGTTTACATTCCACTGGAGAAAGAAGATAATGTTATAATAAACATATTTAATAAGTAAATTGCATAGATTTTCATACCAGTAAGTGCTATGAATATGAAAATGGAATAGTTCACTCACATGGGCTGTAGAAAGTCAATACCCCTATAGGAACAGAAATCATGTTTTTAAAGACATGGAAAATAAATGAAGATATGCAGTCAATGAATGAAAGTTCAAGAAAGAGTAAATGCTCCCTAGGTAAGTTTGCAATCACCAATTCTTTTCCCCTTCTGAAGGCATTTTCTTATCCAATCTGGGTGAATATTGAGGAATGGGCTCAGGGCAAGGGCGGCTGTTCCAAGATGAAGAGAAACACATGAGCTTTGCAAATCACATTGGGCTGTGGTAACAGAGTAGGAAATAGGGAAGCCCAAAGTGCCTGGATCTTTTTCTCATGGGATATGTATTAATTTACTGGGTAGCCTGGGAAACTGTGAGTAAGAGAGGGTATGACCTTAAAATATCTAAAAGGCATAAATCTTGCAGGATCTCATAGCACTTAAGAGAAAAAATACTTGCTACAAATCCTGTAGGAGAGAGGAGGTCTGACAGTAACACACAGCCAGATACTTTCTCAAAGTACTGTAGCTGAATGAGACAGAAAGGCAGCTGTAAAGCCCCAAAACAGGCCAGAAGTGAATCTCATAATCTCCTAGAGTTAATTCTTGAGAGGCAAGATATTTTCCCATCACATAAAAATAATTCCACAAATTCACTACATTAGTGGGCCAATAAGAGCAGCTGTAGCACTGTGGCCTCCAATCCTGTCAGAACTCAGAATCTAAGCAGCATCGAGCCTGGTCAGTACTTAGAACACCACATACTGGTAGGCTTGGGAGAAGAACCCAGCAACCCACTCCCAAAAATCAATCTGCCATTGAAAACCCTATGAATAGCAGAGAAGCACTGACAATAGTGTTTCACCTGTTGTATGTAGGGTCGCTATGAGTTGGATACTGACTCCACAGCACTTACCAACAATAACAAGAGGAAGCCAGATGATTATATTAACAGATAACAAATTTGAGCTGGGTGAGGTGGCACACACTTATAATCTCAGCACTCTGGAATCTGAGGCAGGAGAATCACAAGTTTGACAAAGCTGGAGTACAGGAAGGACCACCTCATAACATATTGGATAAACTAAGGGGGACTAAGATAAGAGATTAAATTTTCAAACAGTGTGCTTAGAGTGGACCTTGTTGGGAAGGTTACATATGAGTAAAGAATTGGAATACAGGGAGGCAGCCATGGGGATCTCCATGAGTAGATGCTTTCCCATGAAGGAAGCACAGTTTTTAGAGGGAACAAAGGACTAAGAAGTCAGTGTGGCTGAAAAAAGGGAGGAGAGAAAAGGGTAGTAGGGAAGGACTTGAGAAAGAAGCTTACTTTATGTGGACTTAATGAGAATTTTCATTCGTATAAGCCACTGTGAGGAGACTACCGCGTTTTGACCACATGAATTAAATGGTTAAACTTAAGTTTTTTTGTGAGGCTTTTAAATTATCCAGGTGAGAGATGGTAGTGGCTGGCTAGGTGGTAGCACTGGAAATGGTATGCAATGTGTATATTTTGAAAGTTGGGCCAAAATGTATTGCAATGGATTACATGAGGTGTGAGTAAAATAAGTACTCATGGTTGATTCCAAGGATTTGGGCCTAAGCCACTTGATTTATGGAATTGTCATGAACTGACATGAGGAAGACTGAAGGTTGAGTAGGTTTGGGGGAAAACAGGGAATTTAATTTTGGACATGGTAAATTTGAGATTTCTTCTAGAGATACATGAGGACATGTTGAGTAAATTGCATATTCGAGTCTGGAATTTAGGAGTAAGACTCAAACGATGTAACTAAATGAGATCACCAAAGAAGAATATAGATAAAAATATAGATAACAGATAAAGAAACTCATAGATTGAGCCCCTTAAACACTTCAAAATTAAGGAGCAGAGAGATCAGAGCTAGCAAATGTGACTAAAGTACTGTGACTAGTGGAATGGCAGGAAAACCAAAAGTCTGTGTCCTTCTAAAACTCAAGGGAATAAAATCTATAATGGGAATGACTATCAAATGCTGCTGATAAGTAACCCAGTGTGAGAACTGGGAATTGATGAGTGACTTTGATTACATGAAAATCATTCATGACCTTTCAGGAGAGTGGTGGGGCATAAACCCTACTGGAAAGTATAAAGGGGAAGAGGAGAAAGGGCACTGGAGAAAGAGGAACAGAAAATTCCTTGATGTGATTTGTTCAAGATGGAAGTAAAGGCATGAGAATGTTACTGACAAGCAGTAGTAACAAGGGAGGACTTTTTATATTGATTGAAAGAAGAAAATAATCTGTTCCAATGTTAATGTGAAAAAGACAAGAGGCAAAATTGGCCATGTATGAGAGAAAGTGAAAATTACTAGAATGATGTTCTTGGGGGAATGACTATTAGAACTGGGGAACAAGTGGAGAGATTGTGTTTTCAATAGGAGCACAGTTTAATTTCTAGTAACTAGACAGATGACTATGTGGAATACACACTATATGTAGGTCTAAACACGTGACTGTGGATATCCAGGGAGGTTCTTTTCTAATTGACTCAATTTTCCTAGTTAAGTTGTTTGGGTGAGGGTGAGAATGGGGAAGGAGATACTGAAGGCTTAAGGAGTGAGAAGGTATGCAAAACTTCTATTATAAGAAGAGCAAGTGGACTTGGTAAATAAACTATCAGGTTCAGGTAAGATATGTGATAAAAATTTCAGTGTCTTTTGTTGTTGTTGCTTGTTTGTTTATTTTCCTTTATCCACATATAGCTATACAGCACAGTGCAGAGTAGAAAAAGAGTTTGTAGAACCAAAGATGGAATTCTTTTAATGGAGTAAAACATTAAGGTAGTAGGGGGACAGGGACTATGTATCCAAGGAAGTGGTTATAGTGATTGACCAGTTGCCTTGTAAAATGGCTGAGGATGGAAAAGAGGACATTAAAGGAAAGAGAGATAAGGATGCACTAGTACCACCAATGGTTTAGAATTCTAGATACGTTCAAAGCATTGTTGGGGGTAGGATCAATTTTTACAATGTCTTTTAAAGTAAACAATACATCCCCATCATATAGACTAAAGAAATATTTGCAGACCACACATTGAAAACTCCTGTCCTATGACGTACACTTGCTTCACTCCCTTCCCTATTCTTTTAAGACCCTATAATTTATCATTTCAACTACTTTATTGCCAATATCCTCCTCTTCACTACTTTCTTCGTGTTCTCTGCCATCTTGCTCTGGAAATTTCTAATCTTAATGTATCTACTCAAATGTTAAGCATAATAAGCATACTTGGAAAATATTAAATAATAGAGTGCCTCTCTGAACATATGGCATAAAAGTCAAATAAGCCTTCCACAACGTTGTTTTAAATTTGTCTGCATCCCTAGACATTGAATGTGGAGGAAGTCAGGTGCACTCTTAACAACTGAGCTAAACCCTAAACCCTGGACCCTAACAGATATGTAGGCAATCGGATTTTCACCTGCCACTAGGTGGCAATAAAGATACTGGTAAGGCTTCTAAGGAAAAGGGCTGCTAACCTTGCTAATATATATCTCAAATGCTAAACAATCTGCTTCTAGACCATTTTGAATCATGGATATAGAAACTTTCTGTTTTTCAATATTAATGTTGGAACCACCTTATATTGATATAGTGTGTTACAGTTTATAAAATGTTATCTCAGTTGTCATTTCTTAATCATAAAGCCTAAGAACACTTTCTGTTACGAATTGACCAAGTTAGATAGATGTGTCTTTTAGTAAAAAGCAGTTAGAATTCAAACATAAGATGTCTAGCTTCAAATCCTTTAAAGATTACAAGATATAAAATAAAGAGTATATTGGGGGTGTGTGTGTGTGTGTGTGTGTGTGTGTGTGTGTTTGTGGGTGTTTTTTTTTTCCAGTACTAGAGGAGCTGATCCCAGGGCCTCACAGATACTTTGCAATCATTCTACCACTGAGCTTCCCTCCAGCCCTTTTTTATTGGTTATCTTGAGAAAGGGTCTCTGTACGTTAGGTAGGCCGGCTCTGGCCTCAAATTTGTAATCCTTTTGCCTCTGCTTCCTGACTTGCTGGGTTTACAAGAGTACACAACTGCATTCAGCTAAGAAAAAATGAGGTATTTTTGTTCGAAGGTATTTCAAGGTTCTGGGAAAATATCAGTTCATCAGCAAAATTAGGTCTTAATTTCATCTTAAACCAAGTCTCCTCCTGTTGCAGCACATGCCTGCATCCAGAACAACCACATGCCCAAAGCTAGTCCTATAGGAAGAAGGAGAACCAGCCTCTCTTCTCTTAGGTGCTTCCACTTCTTCGTTGTCCAAGCCCAGTTCCCTTTTGCATCCTCCCCCAAAGCCTTTCCATAAGGAAAAATCTGAAATAACATACATCTCCTAAAGCGGTGGCTATACACTAGGTATTTTTTCTCCCTAGAGACATCTGGCAATGTCTGGAGATATTTTTGGTTGTCACAACTTGGGGAACAAGATGGTTGCCATTGGTATCTGCTGGGTAGAGGCCACACGCATTGTTAAGCATCAACAAATGTAGAAAACATTCCCTTCTCCTCTTAGAAAGAATTTTCTGGTTTAAAATGTCAATCGTGCAGAGGTTGAAAAACACTGCTGTAAAGTGTGGATTTAAATTTTAATGGGAAATACATGTTAGACAAGTAGAGAGAAATATTTTCAGCATCCTTAAGATTCTTAAGTATAAATTTTTTTGAAACTTGCTAGGCACTTAGCTTAGAATCTTTTCATGTTCTTTCTCACCTCAAATTATCTTTGTTCCCTTCAAAAATCTGGTCAACCAGTGTGGGATTCACTTTCCCCATTTGCACAAGAAGGAGATTTTACTGCATTGTTTCTAAGGTCTCTTCCAGTTCTAGAACTTGATTTCTAAATACTGTATAATGTTCTTAGCATTTTGACACCAATAATGCATTGTAAACTAAAAACACAGACTCTAAAATTGTTTGCTGTTAAAAAACCATTGTTTCTTTTTTTAAAAAACTGTACTTGATTTCCTCATAATGAATGCAATGACCAGAAACATTATTTTAATGGTCACAGAACAAAACTTCCTGATAAGTTCTCATTTTAATGACAAACATAAAATATATCAGGAAAATATATAAATTTAAACCTTACTTTTCATTCTGTTCTACATGATTTGCACAGGGACCATATTTATATTCATAGACGAAACGTGGGATGTAGTCAGATGTAATAGCAATTACAAACGCATTGGTGATCACAGCCAATATACCGATTCCTTCAAGAATTCCAAGCCAGATACCTGGTGGGAGAAAGATTAAAGATAGTGAATGAAAAGGAACAAGATAAAAATCCTCTGATCACTCTTACTTTTAAAAGAATGCTCTAGTTAGGTTGGCGCCACAGTTCTCTTCATTATTTATTTTCTTACTGTAGTATGTCACTCTAGGCATTACAGTTGTTTGATGGCACTTTTTCCACAAAGGAAGGTAGGTCCCATCTAGGAAGATTTGAAAACTGAAATTGTTAGGACCTGATGCAGATCTGTAATAATGAGACATGGCATGAGTGCCTAAGTTATTTAAAAGCTTAATATACAGATATTGCTGAGGCAATAAAAATAATAAATAAAAATGTTTTAAGTTATATGTGGTAGTGCACACTATGAAATATCAATAACCATGGGTTATGACATTAATATTTGTCAAATATATTTTCAAAGTAAATATATATATATAGTAAATATATATAGTAAATACACACACAAACACACACATATCTATATATACATATATGTATATGTATATATATGTATATGAATGAAGTGGTATCCACTCTTGAAGCAATGCTGAAACAATCAGCCATTGAAAGCCCTATGAGAGTCACTATGAGTAGGATCCAATTTAACAGCACTTAACAACAACATATAAAGTCAAGTTTGGTGTTAAGCCTGCAAATTATTAGTTGACATTTTCTTCTTCTTAGGTTAAGGTAGCATCATATAGACACACTGAAAAGCTTTTGATATTGTATAAAGAATCAATATACTATTGACTACAATCAAAACTGAGGTTAACTAGGATTAAATTTAGATTTTAAAATACTGGTAAAAAAGAAGTGCTGGAAAATAAAAACTCTCTAAAGTCCTAATAGTGATTGGATAGCATAGCCACATTTTCCCCTTCTTGTTTGTCAATTGATCGATTGATTGATTAATTGCAGTATTTGCAGATTGAACCCAGCGCTTCATATTTATGTTGCAAGTGCTCCCCCACTGGGCTGCAATCCCAGTCCACTTTTAACTTTTTTTTTTTAATTTGACACAGTATCTCATTAAATTATACAGAATGTCTATAGCCTTGAACTTGTGGTCTGCCTCAGCCTCTCAAATCTCTGGGATTATAGGCATACACCACCACCCCCTGGTTTGTCAAATTCCTTATAATGTACCTACATTGAGCTGGGATTTAAAAAATAAAATAAAAAAAGAATTTTAAAGTTAACTTAATGGGGAAAATCGTAAATTAAGAAATCAGAACTCATTAAAAACTCTACTTAAGAAACCAGGTGCAGCAGCAAATACCTGTAGTCCCACAGACTCATTGGCAGAGGCAGGAGGACCTTGAGTTCAAGGATAGAGGCAGCCTGCAAAACTTAAGAGACTTTGACTCAAAATTTTAAAAATGGGAAGAGGAGCTTGGGGTGTAGCTTGTGGTAGAGCACTTGCCTAGCATGTGTGAAGCACTGAGTTCAACACCCCAGGACTGAAAAATAACCCTACTATTGAAGTAAATCAAAATAAACATTACTTTTACAAAAGGTATGATATTCAGTTCAAAAAATATCCTCAGAAAAATATCTAAAATATCTTAAAATTGTAATCAGATAATTCAAGGGGAATATGGACCAAGAATCCAAATGAGCATATTGTTATGAAAATGAAATTGACCAATAAACATATTTAAAAGTTTTCAATCATTAGTCTTCATAGAAAAGTATTTCAAAATATAAAATTTAAAAATCCAATGGATTTAAAAATATTTGAAAGTTGTATAACATCTAGTGTAATTTAGGAATTGTGAAAACAAAAAAATATATATTATTATTGGAATTACTTATCAAAATGTTTTATTAATTAGTTGGATATGTTTAAAATTTCTTATGTGTGTCTTAATCCAGTAGGCCTACTTATTGGGATCAAAAATACAGATAAACTGTAAATTCACATTATGTATATATAATACATATATATGTCTATATTTTTATTTATAGTCATAACTATATACATGTTTATTAGGATGTGTAGTGAGAAAATATAAAAATCATCTTGGATCTCAAATGTGAACATTAAGTGCAACCAGAGTGCTCCTTGAAACCAAGGATGGCTAGACTGTGTCTTTGGTATTTTGGACAGGTTGTCAGGAGTGACCCATCCCTGGAGAAGGACCTCATGTTTGGGAGAATAGTGGGTCAATGAATAAAAGGAAGATTCTAAACTAGATGGATTGACACAGTGATTGCAACAATCAGCTTAAACATAAAAAAGACCATGTGCATGGCACAATGTCTGAGAATGTTTCACTCTGTTGTATATAAGGTTGCTATGAATTGGACCTGAGCCAATGGCACCTAATAACATAAGAACATTCTATTAAAATAAATGATACTAATATATTTGAGGTGGTGGATGTCCATGAAAACATATCCACAAAATCCTATATTTGTAAGAAATATATTTTTGTATGTTTGTACAATCAAGAAAAACACTGACATATAACATATGCAAAATTGACACATTGATAACCTGAGATAGGAAAGTAAAGGGGTAGAAGAAGAATTATTACTTGTTTTTCCTTACACCTTTGTGATATCTGGCAAAAGCAGAGCCAAATCCAATGACGTTTAAATAATAATGACCATTCTATTGGAAGGTCCAATAGCACTATAACTGGAATGAGGTTTTTTCCTTCTATTATTTATTTCCCAGATTTTCTTTAATGTTCTTTCATTATTGTCATAATGAAGTCAATAAATGTACCAAAGTTAAAGGCCAGTAATAATTATAGTTGCTTCAATAAAATGGGAACTCAAATTGCATGATATTGAGTCTCTACAAATTAGTACGTTTTAAATAGACTTTAGTGGTTGTGGAATACAAAAATGAGTAATATTAACTAAAAGATCACCTAGTCCTGTTAGGAAAAAATTTTCCCAAAAGGAAAAGGAAAATTACTAAATTGCTTACAAATATACTTGGACTTTCTATCATAAAACTTCAGCTTATTAAAACAGTATATAGTATCAGTAATCAGATTAATTGAACAAATGGGGCATAGAGATATACTTAAATTTATGCAGAATTTAGCAAAGGATAACAGAGTCAATTCAAATAAGATACCAAAATGCAGGATTACTTAATACATGGTTTGGGCAAAACTAAACTTTAGAGAAAAGAAAAGCTGAATCTAAATTTCATCAATAAATTCTAGACAGATCAACAATTTAAATAAAATCTTAAAATGTTAACAAACAACAAAAAAACATAAACAGAATATCACACAGACAAATCCAAAAGTAAAACAATGGAAACAATAAATGAAAAATCATTAGTTCTAAAGGGCTTTTCTAAGACTGCCACAAATGATGATATCTATAAGAGAGATATATCAATTTGATTATATATAAATTTAAAACATCTATGATATAGTGTATAAATTTAAAAAATTTTGAAAAGTGTTTTCAGCATACACACACACATATCTCAAAGGCTGATATTCCTAATATGGAGATAAAGATTATCACATTAGATAAAATGGTCAAAATGCATAAATGCAATTAGAAAAGAAGGAATACAAATATATTTAAGCTCATAGTAATAAAAACATAAGTAAATACAACTACATGACATTTTCCCTCTTCAGATTGTCAAAAATGGAATAACAATAAGAGTACTTATTGTACAGTGGTTAAGGGAACAGGGAAACATATATTCATGTATTTATGGTGGAAGTGTAACCTGGCACAAAATTTCTGGAAATATATTTTCAAATTATGAATCAAAAATTTAGAAGTAAGCTGGACACGATGGTGTACATCGCAATCCCAGTGACTAAAGAGGTGGAGGCAGGAGAATGGATAGTTCAATTCCAGAGAGCAAATTACTGAAACAATCTAGTAATTGTCTCAATAGTCTCAATCTAAACATTGAGAATATTGATTTTCAAAAATACAATCTACATAATAGAATTCTGTGCATCAATTGTATAGACTGAGTCAGATATATATTTATTAACATGGGAAAATATATATCAGCTCCTTTTAATTACAAACAGGTTTATGAAATATCATGTTTAATAAGAACCTGTTGCTAACTATTAATTTTATTTTTCTGCTGATCAAAACAGTGAAGTTTATTTTAGGTTCGAAAGGAGTCCCCACAACAGAAACCTACACACTGCTAAGATTGATCAAGCCATGTTGTCTTAGTCCATTTGTGTTGTCACAACCAAATACTGGAGACTATGTAATACAGAAAGAACAGAACTGTATTTCTCACTATTTTGGATGCTGCCATGTCCAAGATCAAGGCATCAGTAGATTTAATATCTAGTGAGGGCCTTATGTTCTGCTTCCAAGTAGGTGCCTTGTTGCATTTGGGGGCAAATCTGTGTCCTCATAGAGCAAAAGTCAGAAGGACAAAAAGGGGGAAAATACTGTCTTCACATGGTAGGAAAGGAAATGAAAATGAGCCGATTCTTTTAAGCCCTTCTATAATGGCTCTGATTCCATTACATCTGATTCCATGAACACTCTTCCTTAAGTTTTAATCACATCTTAAATGTCACATCTCTTAGTACTACCACTCTAGCCATTAAATTTCAATATATAATTTATCATCAGACACCTTTTGGAATTGTTGTTGTTGTTGTTGTTAAGTGCCGTCGAGTCGGTATCCCACTCATATCGACCCTCATAGGGTTTTCAGTGGCTGACTGTTTCGGGATTGCCTTGGGAGTGGATTGCCAGGTTGTTTTCCCATTTTTGTGGTGCTGGGAATTGAACTCGGGACCTCAGAGACTGCAGCGCAGTGCTCTACCAACTGAGCTAAATCCTAGCTCCCCTTTTGGAATTAGCAATACAAAACTCATTTAATTTCTGAATTTTACCTATGTCAGTTGCTCGAGCTGGTAAGGGCCGTCTCCACTGGGTGACAAACTTGTATGCATCCAATCTGATTTCTATGATATTGTTCAACAAAGCCAAAAGTGGGGCCAGAGGAAAAGCCGCAACAAAGATGGTGGTAAAACCAAATTGCAAAACTGTAAAAGGAGAGTATTAGAAAATTAATAATATAAATGATATCATTTATTGAGTACCTCACTGTGCCTAAATAGGAGGCTTACATAAATTGTCTTTAATCTTTTCAATGTCTCTACAGAGTAAATATGCTTATCTTATTTTACAGTTGAGGAAGCTAACTCATATGTGTTAAGAAAACTTGCTAAAAAAAAGTGTATGACTAGAAAATGTTAAAAGCTGCATTCATGGTGGCTCACACCTCTAACTCTAGCACAATCTTAGCCCTTGGGAGACTGAAGCAGAAGTATCATCAATTCAAGGCCACCCTGAGCTATATTGGAAAATCCAGACTCAACAACAAAAACCAAGGGAAAAAAAAGTGAGTTTCACATGAATAATTAATAAAGAAAAGAAAGCTGCATTTAAACTGGTTGTGCAGGGGCACACCTGTAATCCCAGCACTCAGGAAGCTGAGCAGGTGGAGCCACATGAATTCAAGGCAGCCTGGTCTACATAGTGAGTTTCAGGCCAGCTTGGGCTACAAAGCAAGACCTTGTCTAAAACAAACAAACACACAAACAAACAAAAATACCCCACAAAAACTTGCATTCAAACTCAGATTTGAATATTTAAAGTCTATGTGCTTTCCATTTCTACATAATATAGCAAGAAGAAAAGGGAAAGGACAAAAAGGTAAGGGAGAAAAAGGAGGGGGGAGAGGAAGAGAAAAAGAGGGAGAAGAGGAGGAAGAAGGGGTTAAGACAAGGGGGAAGGAGAGAGAAAGACAGGAAAAGAGAAGTTCTTGAAGGAAAATGCTTGTCTCTCGAAGGGACTCAAGGACCCACTGTAATTGTGCCTTCTCTCTTTATAGAAAAGAAAACTGAAGGTTAGAAAAAAGCAAAAGTTAAGTCAATACTTAGTGATCTTCACAATTGGAATAGGAGTCCTTACTTTCTGAATAAAGATATTCTTAAGAAGCTGAAATTCCGACTGAGCTTAAGTAAAGATTTATTCTAGGAAATAATTACTGTTTTCTTTGGTCAGGATGCTGTATTTATTTTCAAAGGAGTTGACTTAACTTTTTTTTCACCAAAATATTAGCTGAACAACTAAGGACTATGAAAAAAATCTTCTTTTGGCCAAATGTTAGAACTCCCTGAGGAGTGTAAGTGTCCTGCTTCATGCTTCTGGCTCTGTTGAGATGCAGATCGGTTTTAGAATTCTTAGAGATTGGAAGGACAGAGATGATTTTCTCTTGTGAGTCAAAGCCCATGTGAACTAGAAAATATTATAAAGATAAGCACATAGTCTTGCAGAATATCTTTCCTTACCCATTTCTAAGTACTCATCCATCAGTCCATGAATGTTCATGGGTTGCAGGTTCCAATCATTTTCCCACTGAGGAATGGATGCATCTTGTATTCCCCGCTTGATTTTATGTCGTGACCACCAGTTCTGGATCAGCCTACATCACAGAGTAGACCAAGGACTTGTGAGTTCTTATTCGAGTTTCTGGTGAGCAATTTACATTTCATTAAGAAATATTAACAGGACAGAATAGATCCTAGCTTTTCAGAACTTTCCTAAACCTTATAACATCTACATATTTATTAGAAATCCATTGCCCATGCAATGGTGCTCTTTGATACTGAAAACACAAGCATTCATTTCTATTATTGCTTCTCCCACTTCTATACATAAAAATACATAACATCCTATATTTCCTGCTGTGATTAGGTTAGAGCCCATTCACTGCTCACAACCCAACTTTTTCTGGGCCTTGCTTTATGAATATGAATAAAATTATGCTCAACATAAAGTAGAATCCTACTCGTTTTCTGAGCCTCAGATAAGGTTTTAAGAGACCTAGGTTCTAGTCCTTATCCTGAAATTCATTAGAAATGTGTGATTTTTATTAAATCACTTCATGTCTTTTAGTTTATAAATGTGAAGAACTTGAATGTGAGTCATCACATTTTGCCATTACAGTGAAGAACAGTTGCCAGATAATGATCTGCTTATGTGAGTCCATTCTTCAGACCTGGAAAGGAAGTAACTGCTCTTTTTCTAGCCCAGGGATGGTGTTGAATTTATGCAACTCAAATTGCCTAGTATGCATATATCGTGGTCTTCTGAGTAACAAACTATTTAAGAGTTTGACAAAAAGTACCATTAGAATAAGGTGAATCTCACAGAACTCAATGAACAGTACCCAATGCTCAATTTAAATTAACCACGGACCTGGATCCTTCATGTCTAGGCCAAAATATCAGGGAGTGCTCTGAAGAACATCCCACGGGGGCTGCCGCTGGAGCCTCATGAATAAGAACAAGGGGCTGGAGGTTGGAACTGAGGCAGACCTGCTTACTTCTATTTATGTATCTTTGTTTTACCTAAAGTTGTATATGAAGAGGAAGAAATGTGGTTGAAAAGTTTGAAAACCACTGCTTTGAGACTGGTCCACTCCTGCTAGCTTTTCCTCAACATGGCCTTTTGCCTATGTGTTAGAAAACACCAGCAGGATGTCTTTTGCTACGATGTCTTCATTACTTAATATAAATGATCTAAGTTGACCACCTGAGGAAGGCTGTGGCTAAAATGTATGTCTTAAATGCATGATGCACACAGCCATGGATAATAATGACACATAGGGTCATCTGCAATGCCACAATGCCATGCTGATGGTGCTTATGAAGTACTCAGTGTGTCAGATGCTGTACCACACATCTGACACCAAATTTCCTCAGGTGCTTCCATATGATGTTTCTCAAACCCTATGTTTTAAAGTAGTGAGGCAAGGATAGGAAGAGATACAACAAATGAACTGGGCTCCCCAGTCCTCCATCCTCCATTCTCTCTTCATTTAGAAGACATTTTCTTTAATCTGTTTTGAATATTGGTGATCTTTATAAAATCTTTTCATAAAAAGTATTCTGTTATTTATGATTAAGGTTTAAAATCCATTGGATCCTCTCACTTAATCTTCACAAATTCTCTATTTTAAAAATTAAATCTCAGTGAAATGAAATATATTTTAAGAAAATTAGCAAGGACTAGGGAAGAAGTAGGAACCGAGTATAGATAATTCTGTATCCGTGCTCTGAGATTGCTTTTAGAAATATTTAACCAATACATTATGGAAGTTGTCAGGGTTAATATCACTTCTCCAACACCCAAGTCTCTGCTCAGGAAGGTCTTAATTTGTAGAGCAACAGGAGAAAATAATCAAAGTCAAATTTAATGACTAAGCTTAAGCTATTTTTATCACCAACCAACTAATCACTTCTTTCCCCAAGGTCAGGAAATTTCTCCAAATAGTCATGTTTTAACCTTTGATTGATTAGGTCCAAAAGTTTCAATACCACAGTATTTTAAACACCTGTATTTAACTGTATTTTGATAGAAAATGTATTTTAACACATGTAAAACCTGGTATTCAACAACTCTGCCAGCATTTCATAGATAAAGTTTTCCTGAAGGACAAAATTAGAATGCTACTATTCTGATAATATCACAACCAATTCTCTTTTAATGATTTGGAGTGAGGGGAGAAGGAGGGTTGTAAGAAGATAAAGCAAACCTTGTTTAAACCAAAATCTTATCATTGACACAGTCTTTTGGAAGAGATAGAGGCTCTCTTTATTTAACCATAATAATATCACCTTTGGTCTGCTGGTAGCCCAAAGAAAATTATTTTTATCCTCCAGAACCCTATTGTTATTATTTTAGCAATGAATGTCTTAATGTGTTGAACAAATTGTCCTACATCTATTACTTCTTTAATCCCTTCAGCTGTTCTTTCACATCTTTTCAGAGATGTGAAAATTAAGGCTCAGAAAGGTTAACTTACAGTCATACATTTAGTAAGGAGCAGAGCAAGAACTGGGCCCTCATCTTTCTGGTCACCAGCTCTAGGTTGTTAAGCACTAGTCACAGTACCTCTATCTTTCTTCCTTGTTACTACATAAGGCAAGTTTAAAAGCAACATGCTCACGGGTATCCCAGTTCTATGAAGTTGTTCCATATTTGCTTCAAAAACATGATCACACCCATCTGGAGGCAGAGGTCTATCAAACAGCCACTAGGATGACACTAGAATGAAATAATCAGAGTGATAATAATCTTGCTTTCCCCCAAGCTGACTCAAAGTTCCCTCCTTTAAATTGCACAGTAAATTCTCAAGCTGGGTCAAACTATCTCGTGAGTGGTAGTAGTAGTAGTAGTAGTAGTAGTAGCAAAAGAAAAAGAAGAAGATAGAGGAGGAGGAACAGGTGGAGGAGGAGGAAGAAGAGGGGGAAAAGGAGGAGGAGGAGGTGAAACAGAAAAAGAAGAAGAAAATGAAGAAGACGACGACAGATGATGACAAGAATGAAATAGTGTTTATGAAGATGTTTGGTAGAGGGATTTTTCAATAATTATAATGGAATATTGATAAAATTTATAGCAGCAATAGCAAAAAAATCTAATTTTAGTGAGTACTTACTATCTGCCAGACTGTGTTTGGTGTAATCACAACTACTGAATACTACAGAACGGTATTTATGCATCAGCAATCAGGGAATAGAAGAATAATTCTATGATACAATGTTTATAATATATTGTTTTATAACCTTTCTTTACTTCAGAATGATTTTAGATTTATTAAGGATTTGCAAAGATAGTTAAGAAAGTTCCCATACAGTCATCACCCTGTTCCTGCCATTGCTACTTAGATTATCATGGTATATTCGTTGATGATAAGAAGGCAACACTAACAGGAGTCATGGCACACATCTGTAATCCCACTGACTTGGGGGACAGAGGCCCCCCAGGACTGTGAGTTCAAGACCAGAGATAGCCTGAATAACTCAGTGAGACCCTGTCTCAAAATATAATAATAAATGGGCTGAGGGTGCAGCCGTTTGTTGCAGGACTTGCAAAATATGTGTGACGCCCCGCATTCATCTCCCAAGCACCACACGCCCCTCCCCCGACACGTACAAAAAAAAAAAAAAGAAAAAAAAAAGAAAAGAAACCAACATTAGTACACTACAATTAACTAAACTCCAGACTCTATTTGCACTTTACCAGTTTTGCTCTCTCTGCTCCAGCACACTCCACTTCATTTATTTTCCATGTTTCCCCACTTTTCTCTGGTTTGGACATTTTTTTTTATACCTTGTGAGATTTAAAGATCCCTGGATGGATATTATATGGAACTTCACCCAATCTGGGTTTGTCTGATGTTTCTCTCATGTTAAGATTTGGGATTATGTGTTTTGGAAGGCAGGCCATAGAACTAAAGTGGCATTTCATCACATCCCATCAGAACTACATCATATGAGAACATCATGGTGCTGTTAACCTTCATTAATTGGTTGGGGTAGTGTTCTTCAGTTTTTTTCACTAAAAAAATTACTCATTTTTCTCCTTGTCTTTTCTATCTTAGAAATGAGCCACTTTCTCTTGCCCACTCTCAAGAAAATGGGGCATGTTAAAATCCACCTCCTGAAGAGGGACTATCTACATACGTTGTATTGTATTTTAAGTGATAAATGCATGCCACAGCAGAGTTTTTCAGTGTGAGCCCAATGTTTTCTCTTTTGTGCTCTTTTGCTTTTATTTAGATTAGAAACACACCCATGCAATTTCAACAAAAGTTGCAACTAATATGTTTTGCTTTTAAAATTGCATTATTAAATTTATTTGGATGGAAAAGTGTGGGTCTATTTCTTTAGAAATGAGTTCATGTCTTGTTCATAATGATGATAGTCTCTGTAGCTTTGATCCAAACCAGAGGAAACTGGGGAAACATGAAAAATAAATGCAATGTAGTTTCTATCAAATTAGTACTAATGGGTCTCCAAAAGGAACAAATAATTAGGTCGCACAAAGCCTGCTTTTCCTGTTCCAGTCCCATAATTTAACACTAATCTGAACCAGAGAAGTTTGGAGTGGTCATGCTTATTGTAGAGAGGTCTAAATTCTCCCACACAAGCATGCCTTCTTCTTTCTAGGCTGAATTTAGGGCCTCCTGAACTCCTCCATATATATCCCATAAATGTGTTCAGTAGGATGTCTGAAGTTGAATAATTACTAAAGCACAGAGGAATTTCATAGATTGTAGCCTCTAACTGAAGCTCTTCAACTTTGTAGAGATTTAGAAACAAGCTGACTCGCCCAAGGACATGCAATATTGATTGGTGCTGTGGAAAGAAAACTGTGGCCCTCTATCCCTAATGCACTGCTCTTTCATACTATGCTAAGGATAAATTCTCCTTAGCAAATGTATTTGTTGTTTTAAATTGTGGCTTTAGTGCAAGCATACTATTATGTGGAACAGGAAGGCAGCTCACAATTTTTCAGAAATTGAGCCTTGAAGACTTTGTGATTTATAGAGAAGAGAAAAAAATCAGCTGTTTTTTGTTAGCCTTTCCCATTCCACAATGATGACTTTGAGATAAGACTAGATCTTCAATACTCTAAAATTCCTTTGGTAAAATAACCTATATGTAGAATGTGTAAAAGGGCAAGGATGAACATGCAGAAGACCCAGTCACTCATCCTAACTGCACCACTCAAAATCATATTAGCATGGACATGTCAAAGCTGAATGCTCTTGCATATTTTTCTCATTTACTTCTGATGAGAACTTTGGGTGACAGTTGTTGATAGCCACACTTTGTAGATGATGAAGTTGGGGGATAGACATGATTGTCAGACTCCAATGATCCTTTCCCTAACCTATGTTAATGTTTTTACCTTAATCCCAATTTACATGTGTGGGTCAGCAATCAGACACTGATCTCTTATCAAAATCAATTTCTAGCATTTCCTCTTTTGTGCCTATATTCTGTCCGAATGATGGCTGGAAAGCACAGTATCTAGAACATAGACACTGAAATTATACTACCTAGATTTGAATCATAACTTCATCAGTTTTTATCATTGTAGACAAATACTATAACTTCTCTATCCATTTGTTTTCTCTTCTGTAAAATGAATGTAATAATAAAATTGTTATGAGGATTAAATGAATTACTATTTGAAGAGCATTTAGTAATAATTGCTGAAATATGCTTGCATGTAGTGACATTAATGTGGAGAGGGATCCCTTGGTCCTTGTGATATTAAACAAAAGAATTTAAACAACACATATACACTGACAGATAGTAACAGGGAGCAAAGTTTAGTATAGAAAAGGAATTAGGGAAGAACACGCCCTGAGCAGGAGTGCAAGGCAACTCTAAAAGGACTAAGCAAGCTGTGCAAGGGTGGGTTTCTTTTATTATTTTCCTTACGAAGATGTCACCTAAGTTTCACCCTTGGTGTGTAGTTTTACTATTTGATTGGCAGCTCTAAGAGTTTTCTAACTTTTAACCCACTGAGTTTGCAGTTGCCCATAATTTATTTGAAAAGCCTGTAAGGGAGGCCAAAACTGCAAAGCTAATGCTATGTTTCCTGCATAGCATAGCATAGGACGCACTGTGGCGTCCTATTCCGTCAGATCTCGAAAGCTAACTAGGGTTGGGCCTGGTTAGTGCTTTAATGGGAGGCCGCCTGGGAACACTAGGTGCTATAGGCTTGGGAGAAGGACCTGGCAACCCACTCCCAAAAATCAATCCGGCATTGAAAACCCTGTGAATAGCAGAGAATCACAGGCAATAGTGTTTTGCCTGTTGTATGTGGGATCACTATGAGTTGGACACCGACTGGACGGCATCTAACAACAACAGCAAAAACAATGCTATATTAAAAGATAGTAAACTGAGCTGAGGTTACTGTTCCATCAGAAGAGAGGGAGTCTACTTGGCTGAGATTGATTCTTAATTGTGAGGCAAATAATGTTGTCTTTTCTAATTTTCCCTGTGTAAACACCCCAGGCAAGCTTCCTTAGCTTACTAAGCGTGGGCCAGCCCACAGTCTTGAGCTGAAGCCTCTATGTTAACAGACATATCCTGGGCTAATGTATTGAGCAGGTATCTCTAGATTATCTAAACAGTTCTAAGTCTAGGTGGTTTGAGCAGGCACCTTTAACAGAAGCAAGCAGAGATCTTTGTGTTTCAAATCCTTGAGTTAACTCTTAGTATCTCACTGCTCATTCCTAACTGACTTCCTACTCTATCAGTTGTTGTTAGGTGCCATCAAGATGGGTCTGACTCATAGAGACCCTATGTACAACACATCAAAACACTCCCTAATGCTGTGCCATGCCTGGCACTATGTGATTCCTTGCTAGTCATAGGGTTTTCAATTATTGATTGTTTTGGGATTGTTTTGGGAATGGGATGCCAGGTCCCTCTCTCATTTTATAAAGTGCTGGAGATCCAACCAAGGGCCTCAGAGAGCACAAAGCAGCACTCTACCAACTGAGCTAAACCCTGGCCTACTCTAAGTAAGTAATCAACAAATGTTAGCTATTATTCAAAAGTTTAGGACAGGCGTGGTGGCGCATGCCTGTAATCTCAGCAGCTTGGGAGGTGAAGGCAGGAGGATTGCAAGTTTGAGACCAGAGGCAATCTGCATAACTCAGCGAGACCCTGTCTCAAAAAAGAAAAAAAATGGGCTGAGGGTGCAGCTCAGTGGTCCAGCACTTGCAAAGCATGAAAGCACAAGGCCCTGGGTTCAATTCCCCATACTACAAAAAAAAAAAAAAAAGTTTGTAATAGTTCACATACATAAAATACTTTTTGAGATATCATATAGCTTTGAGATTAACAAGTCCATTATAGCCAGTTCGTAAATGATCTAAAGCAAATAGTAGCACTTTTTTTCTTTCTTTATAATGGCTGCCACAGATTGCACCTAATATTTTACAAGCCCAATCCAAATTAATCACCAATAACCAATACTAAAATATGTAGCTAGCCATTCTTATTGCCAGTCACCTGTTTATAAAAGTATTAGCAACAATTTATAGAGTATCTCCCATAGCCCAGAGGTTGCATTAATTTTGTTATGTACATGATTCCTTACCAATAGGCAACTTGGCAACCTAAGTATGACTACTGCCAATTTATGATGAAGAAATACATATTCAGAGATGTAAAATTAAAAGCAAAGAATAAATGGAAGAGTAGCTAGCACTAGATCCCAGCTTTCTGATTATAGATTGTATTTTCTCAGGAAGTTTTCAGCTTTATTTGTATATTACTTTCAACTTTTTGAATGATTTGGGAATACAACAGAAATGAAGCCTCCTCTGAATTTTGAGAAGATTTTTGGATAGAGACTAGAAATAGCCTCTCCTCTTAGTTTTCCTGGGGAATCTTTTCTTTACCCTTCTCTAAATTATGATCTCCTACTATAAGCATCATATATTAAGTTGGATTTTATACTAAGATCATAAAATAATTTTGAACTAGAGACGTGACCAGGCTGGGATTTAGCTCAGTGGGTAGGGCGCTGCACTGCAGTCTCTGAGGTCCCGAGTTCAATTCTCAGCACCGCAAAAATGGGAGAAGGGCCTGGCAATCCACTCCCAAGGCAATCCCGAAACAGTCAGCCATTGACAACCCTCTGAGGGTCGCTATGAGTCGGATACCGACTTGAGGGCACCTAACAACAAGAGACGTGACCAATGAGAACAGAATCTAGAAATAGATAATTTCAGGTGGTGGTATTAGGTGCCGTCAAGTTGTGTCTGTCTCATAGCGACCCTCACAGGGTTTTCAATGGCAGATTGTTTTGGGGTTTGCCTTGGGAGTGGGTTGCCATGTCCTCCCATTTTTTGCGGTGCTGGGAATTGAACTCGGCACCTCAGAGACTGCAGAGCGGTGCTCTACAAACTGAGCTAAATCCCACCCCAATTTCAGGTGTAGTCTATGATAAATTTAGAATCTTATTTTGGTGAGTGAAAAAATATTTTTTAATCAAATGTGTAGCTTCCATTAGGAGAAAAATATTTGATTATTCCTTATGTCAAAATAAATTCTTTGTGAGTAAAAATATTACTATTTTGGAAAATGGCATTAATAAAAATATGCTTCTACATATTTTTAGAAGAAGACATTTTGTGTCATGATGCCAATACTGAAACCCATTAAGAACAGTGATTTTTTTATTACAAAATATTATACACTATTATAAAAGAAAATGTACCAAAGAAAAGCTAAAAGAGAGAAAAATTGGAAAATAATCTCTGCAAATTTAAGTGTGTGTGTGTTGTGTGTTAAGTGCCATCGAGTGGAGTCCTACTCATAGCGACCCTCATAGAGTTTTCAATGGCTGTTTCGGCATTGCCTTGGGAGTGGGTTGCCACGTCCTTCTCCCATTTTGTGGTCCTGGGAATCAAACTCAGGACCTCAGAGACTGCAAAGTAGCACTCTACCAACTGAGCTAAATCCCAGCCCGCAAATTTAAGAGTAGAGTCTAATTTTATTAGTTTATAAGTTAATAAAGCAGAAGATAATCTAATGAAAATGGACAGGAAGAGTACACATTGACACATATGGAAATATAAAATGGTCAAGAGACATGAAAAATATTCTCCATCTCACTCATAGTTAAAGAAACTGGAATCAAAAGGAAACATCGTTTTGACTATGAAACTGACAAAAACCAAAAAGTTTCCATTGGCAAAAATCTAAGGAAGTGAGACTCAGCTATAGGTTGTAAGTAGTGAGACTTTTGAAGGACAATTTCTCAGTCTCAGTGAAAAGATATAACACTATAACATGCAGAAATACTAATCCTACACGTTTTCTCATAGGTCATACATATTGCAAATAAATAAAAAAAATAAGTCTTTGGAAGTTGTGCCTCTATGTTCATAAGCTGGTGTTTCAAATGAGATTTCTTTTCTATTAGAATTCTTCTTCTTAAAACGAAGTCTAACATATTTACGTCTCAAAACCCATGCCATAAATGACACTAATTTCCAAAATAAGTAAAATTACTGTAGCTAAATTCTTGAGGATTGTGAATGGCAGGAAGAAACACGATAGGAAAATAAAGAGATGAGAGATCAGAATTTTAGGGTTAAATCTTTCAAAATACCACCTTTTAAAATAAATGTAGTTGTTTACTTTTTTCACTGAAAGGAACTCTATCAAGAATTTTTCCTCAACATTCCTGGGCATTGTATTCTCTCCCTAACCTCCTACTTCCCACAGTCCCTGGCCTGTGTCTGGGCCCATCCACACATCCACCCTCACAAGGTTACTTACTTCCTCCAGTCTCCACCGGTCAAAAAGTTTATTGTATTTTCCTGGGTGGCCTACAAATCTGTGAAATAATAAAAAGTATTTTAATTCACTAATAGTAAAGTGAAGTACACCTCCTAACATCACACCGAGTGCATGTGTGGGTAGACACAAATGTTCACTGGGGCAATTTGTCCCAAAACAGTTGAACTATACTTAGACAACATCAAAGTGCCTGACTTACAATGGAGAAACTGATGCATGAACTCAGTACCAAAGGGTCCAGAAAGAGCAGATGAACTAACCTGATCACATTTAATACTTTTCACATGTAGAGTTTTAGTGTCTTGTGCACTGAGTTAATGAATATTAACAAAATATGCTGAATAGTTCGGTTCAAAAATATTTTTAGCCTTAGCGTGTTCCTATGGCACTGTGTTAGCTATGTAACAAAAAAGACCTATTAATTTAATATGATAGAAAATAAGATATAAAGATAAGATATAGAAATAATAAGATAGATAAGATAGAAAAAAATACATTAAAGTGATCTGTAGAGGAAGTTTCCAACTAAGAAACTGTAACTCAGGGTTACAAAAATTGTTTCTTTTTTAACAAAATAATTACTGATAATTGGACAGTCATAATTCAAGTATGGAATATAGTTTTATATTTTGTGCTTGTTTTAACTGGTAGTGGCTACCAGAAGCTATCTGAATGTGAATGCATATGGAAACTAATTAGCACCATCCTGCCCAGCAGGGTTCAAGAATTTGCTACCTCTGTTAACTGATTGGTAAGGGAACAGCTGGCTGTGTTTTTCACTCTGCAAAGATAATATGCACTAAGTTGACTTACCTTCCCAAAAAGAAAGCAATATAGAAGATAGAACTATTTAAATTGACGAATTGGAAAAGGAACATCTTCAGGGCAAAGCTGTTCTCCCATTCAGATTCTGTTCGTGGATATTCTAAAAGGAGCACAGGTTTATTTACATACATGACATGAGAGACAACAACTCTGGACATAGAATCGAAAGTCCCATGATCAAGTTTGTTGTTGTTCTTGTTAGTTGCCCTTGAAATGAGTCCAACTCACAGGATGGAACCCGGGTCCTCAGAGAATGTGGAGCAGCACTGTTATCAAGTGAGCTAAACCACAGCCTGTTGTCAAGTTTAGGTTTAGTTATTTACTGCCTTTATGAGGCACTAGGGTTTAGCTCAGTTGGTAGAAAGCTTATTCTATGCACTCTGAGGCCCTGAGTTCAATCCCCCGCACTATAAAAATGGGAGAAGGATCTGGCAGCCCACTCTCAAAACAATTAGGCATCAGAAATTCTATGACTAGCATAGAGGTCACTACTGTGTGAGTACTGCTGAACAAGTTATAGAGCATAGATTTCAACCCATGCATTCTCATTCTAGAGTCTATATTTTTATTAACATTATCTTGCTTACTTAAGACATTGCATCTATGACGTAGAAAAGGGACACTCAGAAAACAGGAAATAGTTCTAGAACATTTAAAATATGAGTGGGTTTAAAACATTTAGAAGACTTCCAAGATAAAGTTGAAATTATTTTGAAGAAGCCAGGCATGGTGGTGCATGGGAGGTAGAGACAGGAGAAGTCTGAGGTCAGAGGCAGCCTGTATATCTTAGTGAGATCCTGTTTCAAAAATACAAAGTAAAAAATGGGCTGGGAGTGTGGCTCAGTGGTTGAGTCTTTGCAAAAAGTATGTGTGAGGCCCTGGGTTCAACTCCCCAGTACTGAATATATATGAACCCTCCAAAATTATAGAAAATCAGGAAAGAAAAAACCCAACACTATAGAACATGGTAAGAAACACGAATGTAAAGAATTTCTGGAAAAGAGAGGAAATGAAATTACTGAAGAAAATCATATACATAAAACCCACAAGTTAAGCTTCTGGTGATTATGGCAGCTTGGAGGTGGGTCCAATAGGATTTCTCTTCAATAAGAATTTCTGAGTTGGCTGACAGCCTTGGTCTGTGTTCACTATGAGAGTACAACTCAGCTTTCAGGCCAAGGCATCACTCTTGGCAAGCAGCAACCACACAATGGCTCAGCATGACAGAAAACTAGGACTTCGGTAATTATACTCAATGCTGTAGTTGTTAGGTGCCCTTGAGTTGGTGTCCAACTCATAGTGACCCTGCGTACAACAGGAAGAACACTATTATCAGTACTTCTCTGTTGTTCATAGTGTTTTCAATGGCGGATTGATTTTTGGGAGTGGGTTGCCGGGTCCTTCTCCCAATACTCATTGTTGGATTTCTCTAAATGTTTGAAATCTTTGTCCTAGAACCCCCACTGTATTGGTTAAGACTATCATCTCTGCAGGGTTGGCTGAGCCTCTCCCTGTCTAATACTGCTTCTTTCTACTTACATTTTTCTCAGAAGTTATCCTACAATAAAACCCTTCTTTGGTAACTCTATCTCAATGCATCCTTTCTGGTGGACGGAAAAGATAACACATATTGGTGTAGTATACTAAGCTGCCTGCATAACAAATAAAAAAAACCTTCTTATCAAAGCAAACCCCTGTGAAATCTCAAAATGAGTAAAGATACAAAATTATCTTAGAGTAAGTGCATGCAAAATGAAAACAGGTTGCATGCAGACTGAGGATCAACATTGTAACATAATTCTCAATAACAACACTGAATTCTAGAAAATAGTGAAAAAGCTCCTTCAAAAATTCAAAGGAAAAATTTGTTACAACCTAGAATTTCATATGTAGGAAAACCAAAAATCCAGTTTGAGGATAAGATAAAGATGTTTTCAAACATACAAAGTTACAAAAAATTTACTTTTAGGTAGCAAAATAAAGAATTAAGCCAAGGAAGAGAAAGACATGGGATACAGGAAACAGTGTTCAACTGAGATGGAAAGGTGAAAGCAGTTCCAGGGTGCTGTTATAAGTGAGTCTAGGTGTGAGTGGCCATAAATCTAAAGAATAACTCATCTACACTGGAGTAGATAGAGGGCTTGGAAGGTAAATGCTAGCAAGAAAACTCACATACATAAAATACTTGCTGTGTTTGAACAGATTTGGAGAAAATTTACAGTCTTGGCAAAAAGTTTGGGATAAATGAAAGAAAGCATGTAAGAAAATTAGGCAAAAATAATCCACTTTCATGAAAATATAAAAGTGGTACTAAAACATAGTACACATGATGTTTTATATGTGAAAATAGTATATAGATATAATGATGTTAATAGCAATTATTAATTTGGCTATATTTGAAGACATAACTACCTTGGAAGGAGGAGAAAAACAATTTGTGTGCATCAGGTGATGAACAGGGAGGTACATAGAGACAGGGCACTGCAGGGAACATTAAGAATTAAGTCTTTATAATCAGTACTTTCATAACTGGAAGAAAATAAATAGCTATTCAAAGGTAAAAATACAATAAAGGCAATAGAAACATGATCTTTAGAAATAGGTTGGGAAGTAATAGAAGAAACTGATTTAAAAACTGTTAAATCAACCAACGTATCCATCAACACAGGAATGGATAAAAAACTTGTGGTATATATACACAATGGAATATTACTCAGCAATGAAAAACAATGAAATAATATCATTTGTAGCAAAATGGATGGAACCAGAGAATATCATCCTAAGCGAAGGAACCCAGGAGCAAATAGAGAAATACCATATGTTTTCACTCATATCTGGGAGCTAAATGTAACTTAAAGGGAGGGAAAAGACACACACACATATGTAGATATATAAAAAGGAACCCTCAGGCTTATCTAAGAAGGGAAAATATAAACAGAGTAGAAAGCAGGGGGAGAGGACTAGAAGGGGAAGCAAAGATTGTGAAGGGGGCATGGGGAGGGGAAGTAATACAGAATTAAAGGGGGAGAGGACAATCTTAAATTATGTGATGCAGCTACACAAATACATGGGAAAATTAGGAGAACAGAACCCATAATTGCATTGTATATGCGTTTTACCACATATTAATCAAAGGGTTCCATAAATTATGTAAGCTCATGAAAGTGTAGCCAACAATGATGTAATAGGTGCACAGTGTAAATAGTAAAAGCCTTATTACTCTGTACCCCACTACATTTATTAACAAAAAAGTGTTAAAAAGCAGTGGCTTGGAGGGGGGTAGGAAATAAGGATAGGCAAAGTGGTAAAGGACTGGTTTTCCTTATAAAGCTTTTAATATTGTTTTGCCTTTTGAATCATGTATATATAGTATAATACTTTGACAGAAAAGTAAATATTAGGTGAAAAAATGAGAGGTAGAAAAGTTGGGGAAGAAATCACCTCTAAGTAATGTGAACTAGTTTTAGTAATTTCCAGTTAGGATATTTTGTAACTGTGTGCATTGTCCCTCTATTATTATTATTGTTACTACTACTACTATTACTATTTTTTATTATTAATTTGTTGTTGTTGTTGTTGTTGTTTTGTGGTACTAGGGGGCTGCACCTAGGGCCTCACACTTGCAAATCAAGTGCTCTGCCCCTAAGCTTCACCTCCAGCCCATTTTTATTTTTTAAATTGAGACATGCTCTCACTAAATTACACAGGCTGCCTCTGGCCTTGAACTCATGATTGTCTTGTTTCTGCCTCCCAAGTCACTGGGATTACATGATGCATCACCACGCCTGGCCCTCTATTATTATTTAATGTAGACTAACTCCTATATCATAATCTCTCATTTGTGTTAATTAATAATTATTATAATGAATCAATATTAAAAATGCTAAAAAGCAACCAGGGCTGCAGTTTAGATCAGTTGGTAGAGTGTTGCTCTGCAGTCTCTAAGGCTCTGGGTTGATCCCTAGCACAGCAATAGCAGGAGAAGGATGTGGCAATCCTGACAAAGCAACTCCAAAACAATCAGCCACTGAAAAACCTATGAGGGTCACTATGAGTCAGACACCACTGGAAGGCACATAACAACAACAAAAAGCAACTAAAAACTTAAAGACTGATATACCTATATGTTCTTTTCCTCTTCTCCTCCTTCTGTTTGTTTTTTCTTGTTTTATAGTCCAATGTGGCCGAGAATTCAGAGTGATCATACTGACTCAGCCTCCCAAGTGCTTGGATTACAAATGTGTACCACCATGACCAACTTTCTTTTGTTATTTTCTAACTCTCTAGGGAAGTAAGAAAAATGGACTTACCTAAATTAGTGAGAAGGTAAGCAATTTTTTCATAAGCCTGTAATAGAGAGAACAGATAAATATGTTTCTTTTAGAAAATGTTTGTATGTACATTCTTCAAAGAAATACCTAAAGTATGTTCTACAGAGTGGTTACATTTTAAATTTAGTGGGAATGTTTATTAAAAGTTAATATGCAGTACTTTATATATACATACATATACAAAATGGATGAAATATAAATGTTTATGTAAAAGAATGTATATAGACACACTTGTTACCTGCAACAGGAAGGTTTTTTTTTTCCTGGTAGCTATCTTTATTCCCATTTTATAATTTTTCTAAAGAAGATAGTAAATATACCAAAGTCATTTGGTTAGTCAGTGGCTGAGGTAGGATTTGATATTCAAATTATAGGATCTTTTTGCCATACTGGAAATTGAAGTAGAAGTTTGAATTCTATACTATTGATTAAGAATGTATAAAATATGAGAAAAATATGAAAGTTTGCATTTCTAAAGAAAAGATTATTTTGTTGGTTATTTTAAACAAATTCTAAGTTAAATGTGCTGAATCTGTACATGTACAATAGATTTTTCTGATAATATTTTTCATCTGACAGCTTCTACCTTTACTTACATACTCTGACTACACTTATGCAAACTCAGGTAAAGAGAACGTCTTTCATAATATTCTAAGTGAATATAGTTAGGAAAGTATATTTACTGCAGATGCAAGAGTGATATATGCTTTTTGTTTTGTTTGTTTGTTTTTTTGCGGTACTGGGGGTTGAACACAGGGCCTCATGCCTACATGCTTTGCAAGTTCTAGACCACTGAGCTGCGCCCCCAGCCCCTTTCTTTCTTTCTTTCTTTCTTTCTTTCTTTCTTTTTTTTTTTTTTTTTTTTTTTTTTTTTTTTTTTTTTTTTTTTTTTTTTTTTTTTTTTTTTTTTTTACTTTTTGAGACAGGGTCGCTAAGTTATGCAGACTGCCTCTGGTCTAGAACCTGAGATCCTCCTACCTCTGCCTCCTGAGCCACTGGGATTACAGGCCTGCGCCACCGCACCCAGCACAATATATGTTTGTGGATGCATTTATGCGCATGTGAAGATGACTTCATACCAACAATAATCCAATAAATTACTATTATGTTAACAATTAAAATAATACTGGCTTTTGCTATGTAAGATTAAAAGTTATGTACTTCGAGTTGTTTACCCTCTCTGCTTTCGAAGATCTAAACTCTTAAGAGAGAAAGATTACACCAACTACAATTGTCCTAACTTTTTCTAATGCAGGTTTTTGTCTTAGTTTTGTTTTTATTTTAGCTATACTCACAAGTGGCCTGCAGACACAGCCCTGTGGTGTCAGATCTCAGAAGCTAAGCAGGGTTGGACCTATTAGTACTTGGATGGGAGACTGCCTGGGAACACCAGATACTGTAGGCTTGGGAGATGGACCTGTCAACCCAGTCCTAAAAATTGATCCACCATTGAAAACCCTATGAGTAGAGAAGCACTGACAATAGTGATTTGCCTGTTGTATGTAGGATGGCTATAGGTCGGACACTGACTCGAGGGCACCTAACAAAAACAACAATACTCACAAGCTATCATTTTCAAATTTTGCAACAAGATTACCTTGAATTTATGATCACCAAAGTTATTCTTATCACAACATATTCTCTTTCATGATTAATTTATCAAGTAAGATGACTATAGCAGGTTCTCCAAGGAGTATTACAGGATGAATTTTATGAACTCACAAATGGCACTTGAGTAACTAGTCTGTCTCTAGCACTGGGCTAAGTGTCATCACCAGGATTGAAAGGTAATTCTGTGTAAATAATTGTTAGTTAGAGTATTTCGCTTGTGCTACACGGTGCTTTACATATATTGTTATTCCTTAATAATAATTTTGTCAAGAAAGTACAATGATGCAGGTTTTACAGAACAGGAAACTAAGGCTTAGAATGTCAGTCACTTGGCTAACAATACTACTACTAAGCAATAATACTACTACTTATCAGGGGCTGGGTGTTAGCTTAGTTGAGAGTGCCACCCTGTGCTCTCTGAGGCAATTGATTCAATCCCCAGAACCCCAAACTGGGAGAAGGACCTGGCAGCCCACTCGCAAAACAATCAGCCATTGAAAACCTTACAAATTCTGGAGAAGCACTGGCATAGTGCCAGGTATGGCACAGTGTCAAGGAGTGTTTTGTTCTGCTGTACATAGGGACATTATGAGGTAGAACTGACTCGATGGCATCTAACAACAACTAGCAAATAGCAGAGTTAGAATTTGCTATCATAGCACTCTTGCAACATCTATGCTCTGCCTTGTCACATTTCAAGGTTTTTGTCTTAATACTTAGTCCATGGAACCTGACTGCAAGCCTGGGATGGGAATATCTGCAGCTGGATGCCCCAACAGATAACAGTGACTTTTGAAGGATTGCTATGATTCACAAAAGATGCTGTTGGAAAGCTTTCTAGGTAGTTGAGAACCTGGATCATCCAAGGCCCAAATGCCATGGCTGAACTACACAATTAGTTCATGCACAGTGACTTGTTAATTCTCAAACTATGAGATGAAGAAAGAAACCACCATTTCTATATATCCAGTTGCATGGTATCTGGCAGCAATCACATTGGGAGGGCAGGATGTTTGTGCATATATTCGAATATGTGAAGTGGAATGGACACAAATTTGGGGAAGGAAAGGATGAGAGCTTCAAAGATAACTCTTCTGTCCTTACATAATACACATGCTTGTGCACACACATACTATACACACACACACACTTCTGTGTTAGAGAACTATACTTCTAAAAATATTGGTACATTCAGTAAGCAGAAATTTTCTATTCATATATATTAATTTGCTATTGTTGTTAGGTGCCTTTGAGTTAGTGACTGACTCATAGCAACCCTATGTACAACAGGTGAAGCACTATTTTCAGTGCTTTTCTGCTATTCATAGGTTTTTCAATGGCAGATTGTTTTCGGGGTGGGGGTCACCACGTCCTTCTCCCAAGCCTGCAGCACCTGATGTTCCCAGGCAGTCTCCCATCCAAGTACTAAGTAGATCTAATCCTGCTTAGCTTCCGAGATCCAACGGGATTGGACACCACAGTGGTAAGGCTGCAGGCCATATATTTATTAGATTAGAAGCATTCATCAGGAATTTCTAATGGGTCAGGTAGTGTTTGGAAAATGAAATAATAGCGAACCAAGCAGATCTAGTCTCCACTGTCATGGAATTTAAGTTCCAGTGGGCAGAGACAAATGACAAACAAATATGTAATGAGTCAGGAGGTAAGAAGTGTTCTATGAGTAATGTTGGGCATATATTATTGCTGTTGAGTGGCCAGGAAGGCCTGTTTGAGGGAGAGATTGAGTTGAGATGTGAAGTGAAGGAGGGAGCCACACAAAAACCTGGGCTAAGCATCTTCAAGACAGAAAGAGTAATAGGAATGCCCTGAGACTGGTTTGGACTTAATGTGTTTCATGATGGGTAAGGAAGCAGAAGGAAAGGCATGGTAGCAATAGCAGAGCAAGGAGTTAGAGAGATCTCAGAGGGAAACTTTTTGTAAAGCACAATAAGGATTGGCCATGCTAAGGATTTTAGAATTCATTCTGGGCTTAGAAGTCATCAGCTTCCCTCGCATGCCTTGTAGGGGTCTTGTGCCATAATTGATTGGGAGGAAAATGACATCAAAGGCAAGGGGAAGGTATGGTTGCTGTGTCGGGCATATTAGGGAGTTCTACACTTGTTTTAGTGCATTTTACCTCTGCTTCAGAGCCCCCCAGTCCTATTTATCATGTAAAATCAACTCCAAAGACTAGAAGAATTCAAGAGACTACTTTGTTTTTTCCAGTTATCTACCCTTCTGGATTTCTAGACAGCATGGACACAGGCATATGAACAAACTAAACAAATATTTAAAAAGCCAGCTTTTGACTGAACGTGGAGGTACATGTCTGTAATCCTAGCACGTGGGAGGCTAAGGCAGGAGGGTCACAATTTGAGTCCAGCCTCAGCTAGTTAGCTAGACCTTGTCTCAAGCAAACAAACAAAATAAATAAATAAGTAGCCAACCTTATTAAATGAGTCATTTGGCACTGCCTCCCTCCCTGGTCAAGAGGTGTGGCTGAACTCTTTGATCCACCCTATTTCCTAATAATCTATTGCATCATAATTGGAATCTGTGGGAATCAGGAGTAAGGGCAATTTGAGCTTTCTGTGATCAGGCCTGTGAAAGCAACACAGGAATAGATGCTTTAGGCTCTATAGAGAAAAATGGACCAATGATGGGGAGGATTCTAAACCCCGAATAGAGTATTTACATTAGCTAAATGGTTAGAGTTCTTTCTTCTTTTTTTGGTCATGGTGTGCTCTGGGTCTGGCAAATGGATTTTAACATGAGAGAAGTACCTAATGTTTATTCATTTATTGTCTATGCTGAGAAAGTTTAATTTGTCTAATCCTACCTATTTCAAACTATAAGAATACTTCAGCTAGATGTTTCTATTTATTTTTATTAATAATTGCCTGTTAATCACCATGGCAGATATCTATCATGCTGCTGCAATATGACAAAATGAGTTAAAGTTTGATTGTCAAGCAGCAAGAATATATATTTTTAGAATGATTTCACATTTTTAATTTTCATTAAAATATTTTTGGAAACACTTCCAGATATGATAGCAATCAAGCTACTTATGGAACCTACAAATAGCATTGCATTTTCAGAGGAAACAAAATAAAGAGAATGGGATTGGGAAAGAGTAAGTACCAGTTTCGAGTTCTATCATTGGAGGTTTTTAGCTATATGTTTGGCAGAGAGATGTTAAAACAATAAATTGTGTTAATTATTCTTAAGTTATTTGTGGTTTATTTTTGAAAGATGTGGTTTCTTATCTTGGATGTCCATCAAAAATACTTTATATCCCTTAAACCCACCATTTTCTAATGCTATTTTAGAGACTCATTGGAGAGCAACAAGAATATTTTTGAATGTTTTGTTTTCAATATAGTTTTTCTAGGACTACAAGGAGATTCTGAATAGGGCTTAGAGACCTGTCACTCTTCAAAAAGATTGCAGGTAATGTGATGCATAGTAAGAACAGGAAACCCTTTTGAAATTACTTTCATGACCTGTAAAAGGGACTTGTAAGCCAATTTTTGATTATAGTGCTGCATATATTTGTCCCCAATTGCATATTTACTTGAAGATGTCATGTTTTGAACTGTTTAAAGAATATATAGTCTTTGATTATTAATTTGAATTAATAAAAATGCTGCAAATGTGAAAGACACTAAAAATACAATTTGAATAACAAAAACAAGTTTGAGCACATGAAATATGCAAAATGGTGGGACACCTGAAGAATAAGACATTTCATATTTATTCAAAGGACATATTCTCAATGCTTTTAGCCATTAAGCAAGGACCTGGAAATATGAAAATTATGTATCTAAAGCCCCTGTTGTATGAGTTCAAAACTGATAGTGAGCAAAAGAAATAGGGTAATCACCACCACAGCAGAATGTTCACAAAGCTGTTGTTTAATTCCTCCAGTAGAGGTAATAGGTGGGAGAACAGGCAGTTCAAGAACTGTGTGAGAGCTGGGCATGGTGGCGCTTGCCTGTAATCCTAGTGACTCAGGAGGCAGAGGCAGGAGGATCGCTAGTTCAAGACCAGAGGTAGTCTGCGTAATTTAGCAAGACCCTCTCTCAAAAAGTTAAAAAAAAATGCGCTGAGGATGCCGCTCAGTGGTACAGCACTTGCAAAGCATGCAAGTGTGAGGCCCTGGGTTCAACTCTCAGTACAAAAAACAAAACAAAACAAAACAAAACTGCGTGAGTAGAATAAAAGCAAAGAGGTTACTGAATTCTACACATGAGACTGACAAAACTTTTATGGAGGAAGTGATCTTCAAATGGTATTCACAAAGATGAAGAGATATTCTCCAAGAAGACAAGAGAAAAAAAGGAATTTCAGACAGAAGAAGCAATGGGAACCAAGAGACAGGGATGTGAGGAAGCAGAGGGCTAGATGACAAGTGAAAGTGTCCTGTGGACTGGAGTTCAGGGTATAAAAGGGAAGGTGTAAGACACAAATTTAGACAAAGGAAAGGAAACAGGCTTTAAAATATGGAGGGCCTCCTGGGCCCAGCTAGTGAATTTAGAAATTAGATCAGAGGAAATGGAAAACAATCGAACAGCCTCAAGCACAAAATAACATGCTCAAGTTTGCAATTTAGATAGACCCTTCTAACAGTCAGGTGACAAGAGAGATAGCAAGCATTTAGAATAGTGATAGGTAGACTAACCAGTTGGATAGGTACCACCAAACTAAGGAAGTAGAAGAGAGAATGGGGAGATGTTTTGGAAGTAAACGTCACAGCAGTTGATCATGACTATGATGCAAGGGAGAAAAGAAATGCATGAAGAAGGGAAGTGCAAGTTTTGGGCTGTGTATTATACCTTAAAGATTCCTGATTCAAAGCAAAAAGTTTTATTGATTTAATCTATTTTTGCCATGCTTACATTTCATAATTAAATGCACATAGAGTATAACTAAAAAGCACCTCAGTGTAATAGAATATTTTCTTGAGACCAGAGATTTCAGTGGAGAAAACAGTGGCATAAAAATCTCGAATTCATGCTAAGGAGAAACAAAAGGCACATCATTTTCAGCTATGTATTTAAGTTAGGCCTGAAAACAACAAGAGATAGCATTTAGGTGTTTAGATAAGTTTTTTGGTGCTATAATATTTGACATTTCAATCTAATCTAATTTGATTAAGCTCTTAAATTAATCCTGTGTGTTCAAGTGAGTCAAAAGGATCTTTAATAATTTGTGAAATGCCTAAACATCCTGAAGTAGAAAGGTAATACTTAATTCAGAAGACCATTATTATTTTACAGTAATTAAATCTGAAGAATATAACATCATTTTCTTATTGGTTGAATTAGCTGCATATTTACTTCGTTTATACTAAGTCCATTTTAAAATTTTCTCCTTAGTTACGAGGGCAAAGGAGAACTCCTTGTACTCTACTCTGATTTCAATAATTCCTTAATCTTTATGCTGAGATGGCTCAAGTAGAAACAAACATTTAGAAAAGACAAAGTCAGTCTGACTGCTTCCAAAAACTATGAATGTTTATTGTATAGTACTAAGAGGCTACACAGCCTGCAGCTGTAGCACTGTGGGTCCAATACTGTCAGGTCTTGGAAGCTAAACAGGGTTGGGCCTGTTTAATACTTGGGTGGGGGATCTGCCTGGGAACACCAGGTGCTGTAGGCTTGGGAGAAGGACCTGGCTATCCACTCCCAAAGAGCAATCAGCCATTGAAAACCCTATGAATAACAGAGAAGCACTGACAATAGTGTTTCCCCTGTTGTATGTAGGGTTCCTAGGAGTCAGACACCAACTCATTGGCACCTAACAACAACAAGAGGTTATATGGGCTCTAGTATTTGATGGAGTAGAGCAGGTGAGATTTTGAGGATCTCAAAGGAATGTGTTTTTTTGCCTTAAATAATACAATTTCACCTTTCTCCAGAGGTATTATTTTTACAGGTAGAGATTCACTTTATTGAGGACAGCTTTTGTTTCTATAAAATGTAAGTACTCCGGTAGACACAATACAGTAACCCTCACCAGACACATGAAGTTAGTAAGAAGAGGCTGTATTTGAACCTTCTGCAAGTATTAGAGTCAAATGGGATTCTAGTTTAGGAGTGGTAAGTCAGGATATGGGCAGGTAGTGGAGTAGTGTTAAAGAGGTAAGTGATTATAAAAAAACAAAACAAAACAAAAAAAACCATTGTTGTCGTCGTTAGGTGCCATCAAGTTGGATCTGACTCATAACTACTCTTTGTATAATAGAGGAAACACTACTCGAAACTGTCATGCCCAGCACTATTGTCAGTAATTCTCTGCTACTCATATGGCTTTCAATGGCTGATTGTTTGGGGACTGGTCGGCCAGGTCTACTCCCAAGCCTATAGCACCCAGTATTTCCAGGTAGTCTCCTAATGAAGGACAAACAAGGCCTGAACCTGCTTATTTTCCAAGATCATAAGGGATCAGATGCCAGAGTGGTATAGCTGCAGACCTCTAAAAAACTAGAATAATATAAAACTAGAATCTTATACCCCCCAGGTGTCTGTCTGTGTGCTGTACTGTGGGGGCTTGCTTGTTGCTGTGATGGTGAAAGCTATCCCACCAGTATTACAGATACTAGTAGGGTCACCTGTGGACAGATTTCAGCTGAGCTTCCAGACTAAAGCAGACTAGGGAGAGGGGTATGGCTAATCCACTCCTGAAACAATTAGCAATCAAACACCATATGAATAAGAGAGAAACACTGCCACATATAGTGGCAGAAAATGAGGCTTCCATATTAGAAGGACTCAAAAGATAACTGGGGAAGAGTTGTCTCCCCAAAGTAGAGCCTACCTTAATAACAGGAATGGAGTAAAGCCCCAGGGACCTCTTTTTGTTGATGTGGCATCACTCAAAATGAGAAGATACAACTATAAACATCCATTAATAATTGGAACATGGAATGCACATAGTATGAATCAAGGAAAATTAGAAATTGTCTAAAGGGGAATGGAGAGCATATACATTGATATTCTAGGCATCAATGAGCTAAAATGGACTGACATGGGCCATTTTGAATCAGATAATCATATGGTCTACTATTCCAGGAATGACAGATTAAAGAGAAATGGGGTTTTATTCATTACCAAAAAAGACATCTCAAGATCTGTTCTGAAGCACAATGCTGTCAGTGATAGAATAGTATCTGTACACATACAAGGAAGGTCAGTTAATATGACAATTATTCAAATTTACCCATCCATCACTAAACCTACAAATAATGACAGGGAAGATTTTTACGAGCTTCTATAAACTACAATAGATTGAAAATGCAATCAGGATATACTGGTAATTACTGGAGACAAGATTGCAAAAATTGGAAACAATGAAGAATGCTCAGTAGTCAGAAAATACGGCCTTGGTGACAAAAACGATGCTAGAGAATGCATATAGAATTTTGTCAGAACAATGACCTTTCCATTGCAAATATATTTTTTCACTAAAATAAACAGTAACTATGTACATGGAATTTACCAGATGAAAAATGCAAGGACCAAATTGACTACATATGTAGAAAGAGAAGATGGAAAAATCTCAATATCAAAAGGTAGAATAAGATCAGGTACTGACTGTGGGCCATACCATCCACTGCTCATATCCAAGTTCAAACCAAAACTGAGGAAAATTTGAACAAATATTCAAGGACCAAGGTATGCCCTTGAGTATATCCTACATGGGTTCAGAGACCACTTCAAAAACAGATTTGATGCACTGGCCACTAATGATCGAAGACCAGACAAGTGTGACATGACATCAAAGATATCATTCATAAGGAAAGCAAAAGATTATTAAGAAGACTGGAAAAAATAAAAGACCAAATTACATGTCAAAAGAGACTCTGAAACTTGCCCTTCAACACCGAGCAGCTAAAGTAAAATGAAGACATGAAAAAATTAAAGAACTAAACAGAAGATTTCAAAGGGAAGACAAAAATCAAATATTATGTTGACTAGTTCAAAGAGTTGAAGAAAACCAAAAGGCAAGAAGATGCTTAAGGAATTTAAGGAAAAAATTGAAGCCTCCAGTGACAACAGTGAAGGATTCTACAGGGAATTATTAATGCAGGAAACATCAAAAAGAGATGGAAAGAATACACAAAGTAATTTTGTTGAAAAGATTTGGCAGGTGACCAACCATTTCAACAGGTTGCATATAAAAACAAATGGTACTAAAAAACTAAGTGAAACATGCCTTGAAGGAATCAGTGAAGCATAAGGTTCAGGAGTTGATGAAATGCAATGGTTCGACAAACAGATACAGCATCGGAGGTGCTAACTTGTTAATGCCAAGAGATTTGGAAAACAGCTAGCAGACCAACTGACAGGAAGAGATACATATTTGTGCTCATTCCCAAGAAAGAAGATTCAACTGAATGCAGGGACTATCAGAAGATATCATTAAGCTTGGCATGGTGGTACACACCTGTAATCCCAGTGGCTTGGGAGGCAGAGGCAGGAGGATTGCAAGTTCGAGACCAGAGGAAGTCTGCGTAACTTAGTGAGACCCTGTCTCAAAAAGTAAAGAAAAAAAATAGGGCTGGGGGTGCAGCTCAGTGGTCCAGCACTTGCATAGCATGCAAGTGTGAGGCCCTGGATTCAACCTCTAGTACAGAAAAAAAAAAAAAAAGATATCATTAATATCACATTCAAACAAAATTTTACTAAAGATCATTCAAAAGTGACTGCAGTAGTATATAGACAGGGAACTGCCAGAAAATCAAGCAGGATTCATAAAAAGGCATGGAACCAGGGACATGATTGCTGATGTCAGATAGATATTAGCCAGAAGCAGCGAATACCAAAAAGATGTCTATCTATGTTTTATTGACTGTGCAAAGGCATTTGACTATGTGGATCATAACAAATTATGGATAACTTTGCAAAGAATGTGAATACCAGAGTACTTCATTGTACTCATGAGGAAACTGTACATGGATAAGGAGGCAGTCATTGGAAAAGGACAAGGAAACACTGCCTATTTTAAAGTCAAGAAAGATGTATGTCAGGGCTGTATCCTTTCAGCATACCCTTTCAATCTCTGTGCTGAGCAAATAATCCAAGGAGCTGAATTTTAAGAAGAAGAACATGGCGTTATGTTTGGACGAAGAATCATTAACAACCTGTGTTATGCAGATGATATAACTTTGCTTGCTGAGAGTGAAGAAGATTTGAAACACTTACTGATGAAGATAAAAAAATACAGCCTTCAATGTGGATTAGGTCTCAACATCACCAACACATAAATCCTTACAAGCAGGTCAGTATGTAGCTTGATGATAAATGGAGAAAAGACTGAGGTTGTTCAAGATTTTGATTTAGTTGGTTCTATAATCAAGACCCATGGAAGAAGCAATCAAGACATCGAAAAACACATTACACTGGGAAAAACTGTTGCAAAATACATCTTTAAAGTTTTGAAAAGTAGAGATGTTACATTGTAGACAAAGATATCACTTAGTTACCCTATGGCATTTTGAGTCACATCATATGGTTGTGAAAGCTGGACATTCAATAAGGGAGACAGGAGAAGAATTGATGCTTTTGAATGAAGCTGATGGAGATGAACACTGAATATACCATGGACTGTCAAAAGAACCAACAGATTTGTCCCAGAAGAAATGCAACCAGTGTACTCCTTGGAAGCAAGATGGTTAGAGTTTGTCTTATGTATTTTGGACATGTTTTTAGGAGAGACCAATCTCTGGAAAAGAACATCATGTTTGGAAGAGTAGCCAATGGAAAAAAAAATAGACCCTAAACTAGACACAGTGACTGCTACAATGCACTTAAACATAAGAATGATTGTGTGCCTGGCACAGAACTGGGCAGTGTTTCATTCTGTTTATGCAGTCACTATGAGTGGGACCCAACTGGACAGCACTTCACAACAATAGTCTTGACATCAATGAAAATTTTAGGCAGAGTTTTATTTATCAGTGATATTAGAAAAATAAATTAAAATGAGTACTCAATTATTTAAAATGAGGAAAATGGGGAAAATAAAGAAAATGTTGGTATTTTGCAAGAAGCAATAAGATAGATAGACTTACAAAAGGGCATAAAATTTTAAAATACTGAATTATAGCAAAAATAGGGGGAAAAGCTATTTTTAAGCACTTTCTAACTGCTAGAAAGGAACTCGTTTAATATTTCAGTGCCTTTTTGTGTTAGTTTTATCTTGTTCAGTTGAAAGATAAGTTAATTAAAGCTCATAGAGATTATGTGAGATGGCTGGAGTCACAGATGTCAAGTAGCAAATCTCTCTTCTTTCTATGTAGAGTCCACTGCTCTTTTCAAAACATTAAGTTGAGGGACTGCCAAAACAAACTGAGGGCTGCCTGTACAGTACTGAGAAAGGCAGTTGGAAGAGAGTTAGTAATGTGGACAGAAGGAGCAGAGTGTGTACATGCTGGGAGGTTGCTCAGCTACCAATAAATCACTTCTTTATTGATAAAAGACAAAATTTAAAAAGCAATCCAAAAGTGCTATATATATGTGGCTGCAGTTTTATGGGTGACTCATATATGATTTTTTAAAAAGTGGATTCCATTTCTAATTTGTTTCAAATTTTATATCATGGTAGAAAAAGATTTTTTTTGTGTGGCTATAAAATAACACTTATATCCAGAGAGAACCATTTGAATGATTTAAGAGTTAGAATATATCAAAAGGATACAGCACATCTTTTCCTATTGTTAACAGATAATGCTAGTAACATTTAATTATTATTCCTTCTAATTTCAAAATCCAGGTGCATATGTGTATGTGTGCACATGTATATGTATTATAGAAAAATAGAATCAAGTAGAATTTGGTGTCCTTCTTGTGTAATTATATTTCATTTCTTTAAATAACATTAAAATATCAAATAAATATGTTATATGATACTCTATTACATAGAGTTTGAATTAACATTCTCTTAATGGAGATTACAGCCATACCATACAGCCATAAGCAGAGTCAGGCCTGGTTAGTCCTTGGATTGGAGACCATCTTGGAATACTTGGTGCTGTAGGCTTGGGAGAAGGAGCCAGCAGCCCACTCCCTAAACAATCATCCACTGAAAGCCATGTGAAGCACTGACACTGCCTGGCATGCACAGTGTCAGGTAATGTTTTGTTCTGTTGTACTTAGAGTTGCAATGAATTGGACCTGACTCAATGACACCTAACAGCAATAACAATACTGGCTATTTAATGGATTTCTTTCTCAAGTTTTGCTACTTTAAAAAATAACACAACATTAACACCTTCCACCTGAACCTTAGATTATATCATTGATGATTTCCTTAACATTGTGGTTAGGTGCTGTCGAGTCAAGTCCAATTCAAAGAGATCTTCATAGTCTTTTCAATAGCTGATTGTTTTGAGATTATTTTGGGCTTAGATTGCCTCTTCTTTCTCCCACTTTTGTGGTGCTGGAGATTGAACCTGGGACCTCAGACAGTACAGAGCAGCCCTCTACCAACTAAGCAAAACCCCAGCCTTTCCTTAAAATAGAATGGAAAGTAGAACAACAAATTATTATCAAAGTTTTATATTTTCTAGTTTTAAGTGGAATATGAGAAATATAAATGCTCTTTAGCTTGATTTTTGATACTATCTTTGCTAGATATTTTCAAAAGTCAGATTTATGTTTGCTCAAGTTTTGTCTAAATTTTGGATTGATTTGAATTGGAACAAATTATCAAGTATTATACTTTTTCAATGTTTATTGTAGAGTTAAACCTAGGATCTAAAGGTATAAATTACTCATGGCTAATTTAGAGACTTTATAAATAATAATCTTTTTTCACAAATTAAACTGAAACTGAAGAATGCAGAATTAGTAGATGTTAACTATTGTCCTGGCTTGAACATTTATTCATCTACCCACTTTTCTCTTAAGTCCTTTTCATTTTAAAGCCAAAGAGCAAATGGTCTCAATCTTTTCCAGGTAAAATTTATAACATAAGTATCAATCATATTTGGAACCAAATGCACATTATCTGCACATATTATTATTTGAGTATTACTTAGTTATCTATATAAATTATCTCAGATATAAACATACCAGCATTAACATTATGTTTGTAATCTTGGATAATTTATTTAAGATTTCTGAATCCTAGTTTCCTCAATTATATAATAGAGAATCTATCAACAATGTGGTGTTATTGGAAGAATTAAAAAAAATCAAAAAAGTCCTTTTCTCTAATCTGTCAATTAGTGACATCTATTTCCATAGAAAATTGGTTTTCATTCATAGACATTGTTTAAGAGGTAAGCCTTGCCATAAGTTTGCCTATTCTGACATAAAACCTTTGGTTCACAAGTCAATAAATGTGTGTGATGTTGAAAGAAAAGGATGCTGTCTTTGAGAAATTATTATATGGAAACCTAACAGAATGGTCACATAGTTAGAGACAAAGAAAATAACCAAGGCATAAAAATGCCACAGTATGACAGACCATGACAGAAAGAGAGGTCATATATAGCTGAAGTCTCTCCTCATAAAATAGCAGATGTGCACACAATATATATGTATAAAATATACATATTTATATGTAAATATATATTTACTTATATATATTATACACATGCATACTTATATATAATATATAAATATATATATATATATTTATTTATTTATTTATATTGTTGTTGTTGTTGTTAGGTGCCGTCGAGTTGGTATCCAACTCATAGCGACCCTCATAGGGTTTTCAGTGGCTGACCATTTCAAGATTGTCTTGGGAGTGGATTGCCAGGCCCTTCTCCCATTTTTGCGGTGCTGGGAATTGAACTCGGGACCTCAGAGACTGCAGAGCAGTGCTCTACCAACTGATCTAAATCCCAGCCTGCATATATATATATATATATATATATATATATACATATATATATGTATATATATGTGTGTGTGTGTGTGTGTGTGTGTGTGTGTGTGTGTGTGTGTGTGTG